>JAODAL010048366.1:0-29083 GCA_025379985.1 Phyllomedusa bahiana | reverse complement strand
ACAATAAAGGTTTTACCAGAAGGCACGATTTGGGGTGTGCCGCGATTTCAGAGTCCCTGACAAAATACAAGCGCACCTCCCGGGAAGGCTTTGCTTACGTGGAGCCACACACATCCAGTGCCGATGAAAAGCTGTTACAAGCAACACAATACTGCCTGGCCAGAAGAATCTAAGGTGAGCTTTTTCTTGTTTTTTTGATATTGTTCCAACCAACTCTAATCCACAACAAGACCAAGGGATGTCAGGGGACAAGATCATAACCTGCACAAAGCGGGAAGGGGCTACAAAACCAAAGACCGGGGGGAGAAGGAGACACTGCGGTGCAATAAAAGAAAATGGAAAAAATACCAATGAATTTAGTCGCCATCGATCTTGGGCCCCTTCAAAATCTCTCCTCGTGGGGGGTCCTGGATCAAAAGGGAAAGGGGGAGAGACACCTAAAACTCCCGGGGGGGAAACAAATTTACTGTCCAGGCAGCGGGGGACCAGTCACCAAAAAAACCCATTGGTAACACTTACAATCCTGCAGTGCCCCAAGGCCCCCCCTGCCAAAAGACTATGTGCAGGCCCCCCTAATGTGACAATGAACACCTGGAGATTCGGGTTTTTGGGGGGGGGATGGTGCGGGGGTCGGATAAACAAACATGAGCTTTTTTGGATTAACTCAACTCACCTTGTTTGGAGGAAAAAATGCTGCCTATACCCAAAGACACCGCCCCACTTCAGGCCTGGGGGGGGGGGAAAAATGTTTTGGGGTGTTTCTTGAAAAGGGGCACAGGACTACGTCACCGCATAAATGAGAGAATGGATGGACCATGGCCCGTAAAATCCCCCAGCAAGACAATGACCCAAAAAACATACACCCAAGGTTAATTAAAACTAAATGATTCTGGATTATCATTAAACCATGTCTCAATGGTGAGTCACACCCCCCTTGTTGAATGGAATTTGTAGCATGGGGTGCAATTCTCAAACCCCGCCTTTTACTTTTAATTACTGAAATGTTTTGATAACTTTGGGGTTTTTTCGTTTATGGCCAAAGTTGATATCAAATGCCAAAACTATGATTACGACCCCCCCAAATTAAACCATTTGGCAAACAGGGAAGGTATGACCGGGCCACAGCAGAAGGCTCCCTTTTTCCATTAGTGGGATAGTAAGCAAACCCCCCTCATAAGACAACAAGTGCCTCCACCCCTCATTATATTTTTTACCAGTAAAAGAGTAGAAATATGAGAGAGGAGTGGAAAACCTGGACAGGTTTTTGGCCATAAGACACATTTTCCCAAACCCAAAACTTGTTCATAGCTTGGGGGGAATCCTGGTTGAGCTTTTCCCATTCCTCCTTACCCCGGGCCGGGAAATAAACACCTTTTAAGGGGCCCCTTCACACGGCTTATTTCGCCTGGATTGGGAATACGCCGGGCCCGGATTTCGCTGCAGTACGGCGCCAATCCGTCCAGTAATTTAATCCACAGTTCTATAGAGAACAAACCGGGGGGGCGGGGAAAAAGTCATTTGCACATTATCCGGGCCCAAAAAAGCCCGTGGAAAATGAAATTTATGGGGCCGGGGGGGGGCACCCCCCGCCCCTTATTCAAGACGGAATGGAGCGCAATCCGGCTCACATTACAGCTTAAATAAGCCGTCTGAACAGGGCCCAAAAGTGTGAATTCTTTCTTTTTTTTCCCCCCTTTTTTTTTTCAAAACTGAAATTGATCGTATTCATAGTCATTGTTAGTATATTTTTTTTATGCAGCACATACATCGTTCATATTAAAGGTCCAGAAAATATTGGTTCTGTTGTTGCAGGGATCCATTTTTTGAAGGGTGTATTTTTTTTTGTAGCTGCGGGAAGCATGAGTTGAGGCTGTAAGCATTTTTTACGTGTTTTAAATATCTTTAGGAACAATTCCTTCCCGGGTTCCTTTTGATTATTAAGGAAGGTGGTGGCAGCGATAATTTGGGGTGCTGGAGCTGTCCCTGTGGTGCGTTTTATGTTAAATTCGCTCCCGAGGAGATTTGAGCGAAAGGGGAGTAAATCTCCCCCAATTACAGGGCCCCCCAGTCACGTGTGGGGAGTGTGTCGGACAAAAGGCCCAAAGGAAACGGCTAAAATAAAAGAAATTAAGGCAGGAGTGGCCTCCCAATCTCCACCCTTTTCATCCATGGGAAACTTATGGGGGAGGTGAAGCTCCGCGTCCAAGCAACACCTCAAAATCTAAAGGGATTTAGAGATGACTGAAAAAGGGGAGTGAAAAATTCCTCTTGACTTTGGGCAAAACCCTATCATAAACACAAAAAACCTTGACTGCTGGCTTGGGCAACAAGGGGTTTTGCCACCAATATTAAGTCTTGTTTGTCAAGGGGTCAAAATACTTTTTTTCCCCAAACAAAATGCAAATAAAATTTTATCATTTTTACAATGTGATTTTCTGGATTTATTTTTGGGTTTTCCCAAGTTAAAAAAAACGACCCCCTTTAAAAATTATGACTCTTCATTTTGGTCAGTGGGAAACTTACACACACGAGGGGTCAAATTTCTTTTTTCCTTCACTGTAATGGGAAGGGGGAACCCAAAAAGGAAAAATATGGTAAAGCATTAAGAAAATACAGGAAGAGAGGGCTATGCGCGACGGGCCGGGAAAACACGGGGGCTACGCGACGGCCGGGAGCACGGGACTAATGGCGCGCGGGCCGGGAGCACGGGGCTATGGCCACGGGCCGGGGCACAAATATGCGCACGGCGGGAGCACGGATATGCGCACGGCGGGAGCACGGGGTATCCGACCCGGGGGGCACGGACTATGCCGACGCCGGGAGCACGGACATGCCGACGGCGGGAGCACGGACTATGCGCGACGGCGGGAGCAAAGGACTAGCGCGACGGCCGGGGCACGGGGCTATGCCGCCGGGGGAGCCGGATTTGCCGAGCCGGGGCACGGACTATGCGCGACGGCGGGGGCACGAATGCCGGACGGCGGGAGCACGGACTATGCGCGACGGGGGGAGCACGGGGCTATGCGCGACGGCGGGGGCAAGGGGCATGCGCGACGGCGGGGCACGGGGCTATCGCGCGGCGGGGGCACGGGGTTGCGCACGGGCCCGGGGGCAAGGGACTGGCGGGTGGAGCCGACGGGGCCCGGGGGGAAGGGGGCTAGCGCGAGGCGGGACAGGACTATCGCACGGCGGGAGCACGGACTAGCGCGCGGCGGGGAGACAAAATTGCGCACGCCGGGAGCAAGGACTATGCGCGACGCGTCGGGAGCACGGGACTATGCGCGACGCGTCGGGAGCACGGGACTATGCGCGACGCGTCGGGAGCACGGGACTATGCGCGACGGGCCGGGAGCACGGGACTATGCGCGACGTGCCGGGAGCACGGGACTATGCGCGACGCGTCGGGCGTCGGGAGCACAGGACTATGCGCGACGCGTCGGGAGCACAGGAAAAAGCGCGAGCGTGGGGAAAGCACAGGATTTATGCGCGACGCGTCGGGAGCACAGGACTATGCGCGACTCGGGAGACAGGACTATGCGGGGACGCGTCGGGAGCACAGGACTATGCGCGAACGCGTCGGAGCACAGGACTAGCGCGACGCGTCGGGAGCACAGGACTATGCGCGAGCGTGGGGAGCACAGGACTATGCGCGATGGGTCGGGGGTCGGGAGCACAGGACTATGCGCGATGGGTCGGGTCGGGAGCACAGGACTATGCGCGATGGGACGGGGTGGGGAAAGCACAGGACTTGCGCGATGGGTCGGGGCACAGGACTATGCGCGAGGGTCGGGAGCACGGGGACTATGCGCGATGGTCGGGAGCACAGGACAATGCGCGATGGGTCGGAGCACAGGACTATGCGCGATGGGTCGGGAGCACAGGACTATGGCGATGTCGGGAGCACAGGACATGCGCGATGGGTCGGGAGAACAGGACTATGCGCGATGGTCGGGAGCACAGGACTATGCGCGATGGGTCGGGAGCACAGGACTATGCGCAAATGGGTCGGGAGCACGGAAACTATGCGCGATGGGTCGGGAGCACGGGAAACTATGCGCGATGGTCGGGAGCACAGGACTAATGCGCGATGGGTCGGGAGCACAGGACTATGCGCGATGGGGCGGGAGCACAGACTATGCGCGATGGTTCGGGAGCACAGGACTATGCGCGAGGTGTCGGGAGCACAGGCCTATGCGCGTTGGGTCGGGAGCACAGGACTATGCGCGACGGGTCGGGTGCACAGGACTATGCGCGACGCGTCGGGAGCACAGGACTATGCGCGATGGGTCGGGAGCACAGGACTATGCGCGATGGGTCGGGAGCACAGGACTATGCGCGATGGGTCGGGAGCACAGGACTATGCGCGATGGGTCGGGAGCAAAAGGACTAATGCGCGATGGGTCGGGAGCACAGGACTATGCGCGATGCGTCGGGAGCACGGGACTCTGCGCGTTTGCGTCGGGAGCACAGGCTATGGGGCGCGATGGGGTTCGGGGAAAAGACTATGCGCGATGGCGGTCGGGAGCACAGGACTATGCCCCGATGCTCGGGGAGCACAGGACCTATGCGCGATGGTGGGAGCACAGGACTATGCGCGACGTGTCGGGAGCACAGGACTATGCGCGACGTGTCGGGAGCACAGGACTATGCGCGACGTGTCGGGAGCACAGGACTATGCGCGATGTGTCGGGAGCACAGGACTATGCGCGATGTGTCGGGAGCACAGGACTATGCGCGATGTGTCGGGAGCACAGGACTATGCGCGATGTATCGGGAGCACAGGACTATGCGCGATGTATCGGAGCACGGGGACTATGCGCGATGTATCGGGAGCACAGGACTATGCGCGAGGGTCGGGGCACAGGACTATGCCGGGTTTTCGGGAGCACAGGACTATGCCGAGGTTTTGGGGGGGAAGCACAGGACTATGCGCGAGGTGTCGGAGCACAGGACTATGCGCGAGGTTGTCGGGAGCACAGGACTATGCGCGATGTATCGGGAGCACAGGACTATGCGCGATTGTATCGGGGGTCGGGAGCCACAGGATTTATGCCCCGATGTGTCGGGGGTCGGGAGCACAGGACTATGCGCGATGTGTCGGGGGTCGGGAGCACAGGACTATGCGCGATGTTTCGGGAGCACTGGACTATGCGCGATGTTTCGGGAGCAGAGGACTATGCGCGATGTATCGGGGGTCGGGAGCACAGGACTATGCGCGATGGGTCGGGAGCACAGGACTATGCGCGATGTATCGGGGGTCGGGAGCACAGGACTATGCGCGATGTATCGGGGGTCGGGAGCACAGGACTATGCGCGATGTATCGGGGTCGGGAGCACGGGACTATGCGCGATGTAGTCGGGGTCGGGAGCACAGGACTATGCGCAATGGGTCGGGAGCACAGGACTATGCGCGATGGGTCGGGAGCACAGGACTATGCGCGATGTGTCGGGGGTCGGGAGCACAGGACTATGCGCGATGTGTCGGGGGTCGGGGTCAGCACGTACTGATGAACGGGTGCTGGGACACGTGGTGCAGGATCTCCATCTCTTTGGCTGTGGACAGTCGCACCTCCTGCAGTTGTTCCGGACTCATCTTTTCGGGTGTGACCTCGATGATCTTCACAGCATACTGTCGCCCCGTCTCGCGGTGGATGCAGCGCCGCACCGTGCTGGACACGCCCCTGGAGGAAGCAGAGATACAGCCAGGTTACAGAGCTGACCGCTGGAGGCCACAGCGGATCTACTAGAACCTAGAGGATCCAGCACCGACTCCTGAGTTTCCAGACGCCGCCCACCACCTCTACTCTCACCCGCCGTCAAGCCCCGCCCACCACCTCCACTCTCCCCCGCCGTCCAGCCCCGCCCACCACCTCTCCTCTCACCCGCCGTCAAGCCCCGCCCACCACCTCTACTCTCACCCGCCGTCAAGCCTCGCCCACCACCTCTACTCTCACCCGCCGTCAAGCCCCGCCCACCACCTCTACTCTCACCCGCCGTCAAGCCCCGCCCACCACCTCTACTCTCACCCGCCGTCAAGCCTCGCCCACCACCTCTACTCTCACCCGCCGTCAAGCCTCGCCCACCACCTCTACTCTCACCCGCCGTCAAGCCTCGCACACCACCTCTACTCTCACCCGCCACTAGCCCCGCCCACCACCTCTACTCTCACCCGCCACTAGCCCCGCCCGCCACCTCTATTCTCACCCGCCACTAGCCCCGCCCGCCACCTCTATTCTCACCCGCCACTAGCCCCGCCCGCCACCTCTATTCTCACCCGCCACTAGCCCCGCCCGCCACCTCTATTCTCACCCGCCACTAGCCCGCCCGCCACCGCTCATCTCACCCGCACTAGCCCGCCCCACCTCTATTCTCACCCGTCACTAGCCCCGCCCCCTCTATTCTCACCCGCCGTCAAGCCTCGCACACCACCTCTACTCTCACCCGCCACTAGCCCCGCCCCCCACCTCTACTCTCACCCGTCACTAGCCCCGCCCGCCACCTCTATTCTCACCCGTCACTAGCCCCGCCCGCCACCTCTATTCTCACCCGCCGACAAGCCTCGCACACCACCTCTACTCTCACCCGCCACTAGCCCCGCCCGCCACCTCTATTCTCACTCGCCGCTAGCCCCAGCCCCGCCCGCCACCTCTACTCTCACCCGCCACTAGCCCCGCCCGCCACCTCTATTCTCACCCGTCACTAGCCCCGCCCGCCACCTCTATTCTCACCCGTCACTAGCCCCGCCCGCCACCTCTATTCTCACCCGTCACTAGCCCCGCCCGCCACCTCTATTCTCACTCGCCACCAGCCCCGCCCGCCCCTTCTATTCTCACTCGCCGCTAGCCCCACCCACCACCTCTATTCTTACCCACCACTAGCCCCACCCGCCGCCAGCCCCGCCCACCAGCTCTAGTCTCACCCACCGTGCCGTCCCTTACCCTCTACCCCTCCACTGTGCATCCCCTCCTCCGCTTGACCCCTCGCCCTCCACTCCATCTACCCTTCGTCCCCTCCTACGCTCAACCCTCAATTATATAAATGTATTTTCATTTTGCTGAGAGAAATAAGTATTTGACCCCCTCCAACCATTGAGAGTTCTGGCTCCTACAGACCAGTCAGACTCCTAATCACCTCGTTCCCTGCATTACAGACGCTGTCTTCCATAGTCACCCTTATAAAAGACTCCTGTTCACAGACTCAGTCACTCAGACTGTAACCTCTACAACATGGGCAAGACCAAAGAGCTTTCTAAGGATGTCAGGGACAAGATCATAGACCTGCACAAAGCTGGAATGGGCTACAAAACCATAAGACGCTGGGGGAGAAGGAGACGACTGCTGGGGCAATAGTAAGAAGATGGACGAAATACACAATGACTGTCAGTCGCCATCGATCGGGGGCACCTGCAAAATCTCACCTCGTGGGGGATCCCTGATCATGAGGAAGGGAAGAGATCAGCCTAAAACTACACGAGGTGGAAAACTTGTTAATCATCTCAAGGCAGCTGGGACCAGAGTCACCCCCACCACCGTCCCCTCCACCACTCAACCTTCATCCGTTCCTCCCTCCCCTCTGCCCCTCCGTCCCCTCACCCTCCACCCCTCTGCCCCTCGCCCTTCGTTCCCTCACCCTCTCGGCCCCTCGCCCTTCGTTCCCTCACCCTCTCGGCCCCTCGCCCTTCGTTCCCTCACCCTCTCGGCCCCTCGCCCTTCGTTCCCTCACCCTCTCGGCCCCTCGCCCTTCGTTCCCTCACCCTCTCGGCCCCTCGCCCTTCGTTCCCTCACCCTCTCGGCCCCTCGCCCTTCGTTCCCTCACCTTCTCGGCCCCTCGCCCTCTGTCCCCTCACCCTCCGCCCTCTCTTCCCCTCGCCCTTCGTTCCCTCACCCTCTCTGCCCATCGCCCTTCGTCCCCTCTCTGCCCTTCGTCCCCCTGCCCTCTCTGCCCTCCGCCCTCCATCCCCTCTGCCCCTCACCGTCCATCCATCCCCTCACCCTCTCTGCCCCCAGTCCCCTCTGCCCCCAGTCCCCCTCGCCCTCCATCCCTTCGCCCTCCATCCGTTCCCTCACCCTCTCTTCCTCCATCCCCTCACCCTCCGTCCGTCCCCTCTGCCCCTCACCCTCCGTCCGTCCCCTCACCCTCCATCGCCGCCCTCTCTGCCACCTCCTCCGCCCCTCGCCCTCCGTCCCCTCTGCCGCTCACCCTCCGTCCCCTCTGCCCCTCGCCCTCTCTGCCCCTCGCCCCCTCCCCCCCCCCCCCCCCTCCCCTCGCCCCTCCCCCCCCCCCTTCCCGCCCGCCCCTCGCCCCCCCCCCCCCCCTCGCCCCCCCCCCCGCCCCTCGCCCCCCCCTCCGCCCCTCGCCCTCACCCTCCGTCCTCTCTGCCCTAAACCCTCCCCCCCCCCCTTTTTTTTTCCCCTCTGCCCCTCACCCTCCGTCCCCTCTGCCCCTCACCCTCCGTCCCCTCTGCCCCTCACCCTCCGTCCCCTCTGCCCCTCCCCCCTCCCCCCCGCCCCCCCCCCATCCCCCCCCCCCCCCCCGTCCCCTCGCCCCCCCCCGCCCCCCCTCTCTGCCCCTCGCCCTCCGTCCCCTCTCTGCCCCTCGCCCTCCGTCCCCTCCCCTCCTCCCCCTCCCCCCCCGTCCCCCCCCCCGCCCTCTCTCCCCTCGCCCTACCTCCCCTCCCGCCCTCCCTCTGCCCCTCGCCCTCCGTCCCCCTCGCCCTCCGCCCTCCCACCCCCCTCAATCCCCTCGCCCTCAGTCCCCTCGCCCCCCCCAGTCCCCTGCGCCCCCCCTCCCCTCATCCCCTGCGCCCCCCTTTTCTCCCTCAGCCCCCCTGCCCCCCTTTTCCCTCATCCCCTGCGCCCCCTCCTCCCCAGTCCCCTCGCCCCTCTCTGCCCCTCAGTCCCCTCGCCCCTCTCTGCCCCTCAGTCCCCTCGCCCCTCTCTGCCCCTCTTTGTCACCCCTGCCCCTCTCTGCCCCTCCGTCCCCTCGCCCCTCTCTGCCCCTCAGTCCCCTCGCCCCTCAGTCCCCTCGCCCCTCTCTGCCCCTCAGTCCCCTCGCCCCTCTCCCTCAGTCCCCTCGCCCCTCTCCCTCAGTCCCCTCGCCCTCAGTCCCCTCGCCCCTCGCCCTCAGTCCCCTCGCCCCTCGCCCTCCGTCCCCTCGCCCTCCGTCCCTACCCTCACCCTCCGTCCCCTCCCCTCACCCTCCGTCCCTCCCCTCACCCTCCGTCCCTCCCCTCACCCTCCGTCCCTCCTCACCCTCCGTCCCTCCCTCACCCTCCGCCCTCCCCTCACCCTCCGCCCCCCCCCTCACCCCCGTCCCTCCCCCTCACCCTCCTCCTTCCCCCTCACCCCCGTCCCTTCCCCCTCACCCCTCCGCCTTCCCCTCACCCTCCGTCCTTCCCCTCACCCCCGCCCTCCCCTCACCCTCCGTCCCCCTCCCCTCCGTCCCCCTCCCTCCCCTCAACCCTCGGTTCCCTCCCCTCACCCTCCCCTCCCCCTCCGTCCCTCCCCCTCACCCTCCGTCCCTCCCCTCACCCTCCGTCCTTCCCCTCACCCTCCGTCCTTCCCCTCACCCTCCGTCCTTCCCCTCACCCTCCGTCCCTTCCCCTCACCCTCCGTCCCCTCACCCTCCGTCCCTCCCCTCACCCTCCTTCGCTCCCCTCACCCTCCGTCCCTCCCCTCACCCTCCGTCCCTCCCCTCACCCTCCGTCCCTCCCCTCACCCTCCCCTCACCCTCCGTCCCTCCCCTCACCCTCCGTCCCTCCCCTCACCCTCCGTCCCCCCCTCACCCTCCGTCCCTCCCCTCACCCTCCGTCCTTCCCCTCACCCCCCCGCCCTTCCCCTCACCCTCCGTCCTTCCCCTCACCCTCCGCCCCCCCTCCCTCCGTCCTTCCCCTCACCCTCCGTCCGTCCCCTCACCCTCCGTCCCCTCCCCTCGCCCTCAGTCCCCTGCGCCCCTCTCCCTCAGTCCCCTGCGCCCCTCTCCCTCAGTCCCCTGCGCCCCTCTCCCTCAGTCCCCTGCGCCCCTCTCCCTCAGTCCCCTGCGCCCCTCTCTGCCCCTCAGTCCCCTCGCCCCTCAGTCCCCTCTCCCTCAGTCCCCTCGCCCTCCGTCCCTTCCCCTCGCCCTCCGTCCCTTCCCCTCGCCCTCCGTCCCTTCCCCTCGCCCTCCGTCCCTTCCCCTCGCCCTCCGTCCCTTCCCCTCGCCCTCCGTCCCTCCCCCACCCCCTCGCCCTTCCCCTCGCCCTCCCCCTCGCCCTTCCCCTCGCCCTCCCCCTCGCCCTTCCCCTCGCCCTCCGTCCCTTCCCCTCGCCCTCCGTCCCTTCCCCTCGCCCTCCGTCCCTTCCCCTCGCCCTCCCCCCTCCCTTCCCCTCGCCCTCCCCCTCCGTCCCTTCCCCTCGCCCTCCCCCTCCGTCCCTTCCCCTCGCCCTCCCCCTCCCCTTTCCCCCCTCCCCTCCGCCCCCTTCCCCTCCCCTCCCCTCCGTCCCCTCCCCCTCCCCCCCCTCCGTTTCCCCTTTTCCCCCCTCCCCCCTCCGTCCCTTCCCCTCGCCCTCCGTCCCTTCCCCTCGCCCTCCGTCCCTTCCCCTCGCCCTCCGTCCCTTCCCCTCGCCCTCCGTCCTCCGTGCCCCTCGCCCTCCGTCCTCCGTGCCCCTCGCCCTCCGTCCTCCGTGCCCCTCGCCCTCCGTCCTCCGTGCCCCTCGCCCTCCGTCCTCCGTGCCCCTCACCCTCCCTCCTCCGTGCCCCTCGCCCTCCGTCCCCTCGCCCTCAGCCCCCTCTGCCCCTCACCCTCCGTCCCCTCGCCCTCTCTGCCCCTCACCCTCCGTCCCCTCGCCCTCTCTGCCCCTCACCCTCCGTCCCCTCTGCCCCTCACCCTCCGTCCCCTCGCCCTCTCTGCCCCTCACCCTCCGTCCCCTCGCCCTCTCTGCCCCTCACCCTCCGTCCCCTCGCCCTCTCTGCCCCTCACCCTCCGTCCCCTCGCCCTCTCTGCCCCTCACCCTCCGTCCCCTCGCCCTCTCTGCCCCTCACCCTCCGTCCCCTCGCCCTCTCTGCCCCTCACCCTCCGTCCCCTCGCCCTCTCTGCCCCTCACCCTCCGTCCCCTCGCCCTCTCTGCCCCTCACCCTCCGTCCCCTCGCCCTCAGTCCCCTCTGCCCCTCTCCCTCAGTCCCCTGCGCCCCTCTCCCTCAGTCCCCTGCGCCCCTCTCCCTCAGTCCCCTCGCCCCTCTCCCTCAGTCCCCTCGCCCCTCTCCCTCAGTCCCCTCGCCCTCTCCCTCAATCCCCTCGCCCTCTCCCTCAATCCCCTCGCCCCTCTCCCTCAGTCCCCTCGCCCTCAGTCCCCTCGCCCTCAGTCCCCTCGCCCTCAGTCCCCTCGCCCTCCCCCTCCGTCCCTTCAGTCCCCTCGTGCCCTCAGCCCCTCGCCGCCCTCAGTCCCCTCGCCCTCAGTCCCCCACCGCCCTCAGATCCCCCAGCACCTCAGCCTCCCCTCGCTCCTCAGTACCCCTCTGCCCTCAGTCCCCTCGCCCCTCGCCCATCTAGTCCCCTCAGACCCTCGCCCTCATCCCTCGCCCTCGCCCTCAGTCCCCTCGCCCCTCACCCTCCGTCCGTCCCCTCACACCCTCCTCCTACCCTCACCCTCCCGTCCGTTCCCTCAACCCACCGTCCGTCCCCGTCACCTCCGTCCGTCCCCTTGCTCCATCACGCGAACACTCACCCTTCCGTCCGTCCCCTCACCCTCCGGTCCGTCCCCCCGCCCTCCGTCCGTCCCCTCGCCCTCCGTCCGTCCCCTCGCCCTCCGTCCGTCCCCTCACCCTCCGTCCTTCCCCTCACCCTCCGTCCTTCCCCTCACCCTCCGTCCTTCCCCTCACCCTCCGTCCTTCCCCTCACCCTCCGTCCTTCCCCTCACCCTCCGTCCTTCCCCTCACCCTCCGTCCTTCCCCTCACCCTCCGTCCCCTGTCCTTCCCCTCACCCTCCGTCCCCTGTCCTTCCCCTCACCCTCCGTCCCCTGGCCCTCCGTCTGTCCTCTCTGCCCCTGGCCCACCATCCCCTGTCCTTCCCCTCGCCCTCTCTGCCCCTCGCCCTCTCTGACCCTCGCCCTCTCTGACCCGCGCCCTCTCTGACCGTCGCCCTCTCTGACCATCGCCCACGTGTCTGAGACCCTACGCCCTCTTCTGAACACTCGCCCTCTCTGACCCTCGCCCTCTCTGACCCTCGCCCTCTCTGACCCTCGCCCTCTCTGACCCTCGCCCTCTCTGACCCTCGCCCTCTCTGACCCTCGCCCTCTCTGACCCTCGCCCTCTCTGACCCTCGCCCTCCGTCCTCTCTGCCCCTCGCCCTCCGTCCTCTCTGCCCCTCGCCCTCCGTCCCTCGACCCTCAGTCCCGCAGCCCCCTACTGCCCCACTCTGCCCCTCGCCCTCAGGCCCCTCGCCCTCCGTCCCCTCTCCCTCAGTCCCCTGCGCCCCTCGCCCTCTCTGCCCCTCGCCCTCAGTCCCCTGCGCCCTCCGTCCCCTCTCCCTCAGTCCCCTGCGCCCCTCGCCCTCTCTGCCCCTCGCCCTCAGTCCCCTGCGCCCCTCTCCCTCAGTCCCCCGCGCCCCACGCCCTCAGTCCCCTGCGCCCCTCTCCCTCAGTCCCCTCGCCCTCTCTGCCCCTCGCCCTCAGTCCCCTGCGCCCCTCGCCCTTCATCCCCGCTGCTGCCCCTCTCCCCCTCTCCTCGTCTGCCCCTCGCCCTCCGTGCCCCTCGCCCTCTCCTGCCCCTCGCCCTCTCTGCCCCTCGCCCTCTCTGCCCCTCGCCCTCTCTGCCCCACGCCCCCCCCCCGTCCTCCTCTGCCCCTCGCCCCCCCGTCCTCTCTGCCCTCGCCGCCCCGCCCTCCTCTCCCCTCCCGCTCTCCCTCAGTCCCCCCCGCCCTCGCCCTCCGTCCCCTCCGCCCCTCGCCCTCCGTGCCCTCTCCCTCCGCCCTCTCTGCCCCTCGCCCCCCCGTCCTCTCTGCCCCTCGGCCCCCCGTCCTCTCTGCCCCTCGCCCCCCGTCCTCTCTGCCCCTCGCCCCCCGTCCTCTCTGCCCCTCGCCCCCCGCCCTCTCTGCCCCTCCGCTCTCCCTCAGTCCCCCCCGCCCTCGCCCTCCGTCCCCTCCGCCCCTCGCCCTCCGTGGCCCCCTCCCTAACTAACCCTCAGCCCCTCTCTGTTCCCTCGCCCCCCCGTCCTCTCTGCCCCTCGCCCCCCGCCCTCTCTGCCCCTCCGCTCTCCCTCAGTCCCCTCTCCCTCCGTCCCCTCCGCCCTCTCCCTCCGTCCCCTCCGCCCCTCTCCCACCACGACCCCGGACCTCCCTCTCCACCGTCCCCTCCGCCCTCTCCCTCCGTCCCCTCCGCCCTCTCCCTCCGTCCCCTCCGCCCTCGCCCTCCGTCCCCTCCGCCCTCTCTCGTCCCCTCCGCCCTCTCTGCCCCTCGCCCTCTCTGCCCCTCGCCCTCTCTGCCCCTCGCCCTCTCTGCCCCTCGCCCTCTCTGCCCCTCGCCCCCCCCGTCCTCTCTGCCCCTCGCCCCCCGCCCTCTTCATGCCCCTCCTCTCATTCCCCATTCCCCCCCCCCCCGCCCTCGCCCTCCGTCCCCTCCGCCCCTCGCCCTCCGTGCCCTCTCCCTCAGCCCTCTCTGCCCCTCGCCCCCCCGTCCTCTCTGCCCCTCGCCCCCCGCCCTCTCTGCCCCTCCGCTCTCCCTCAGTCCGCTCTCCCTCAGTCCCCTCTCCCTCAGTCCCCTCTCCCTCAGTCCCCTCTCCCTCCGTCCCCTCCGCCCTCTCCCTCCGCCCCTCGCCCTCTCCCTCCGCCCCTCGCCCTCTCCCTCCGCCCCTCGCCCTCTCCCTCCGCCCCCTCCCCGCCGCCCTCTCCCTCCGCCCTCTCCCTCCCCGCCGCCCCTCGCCTCCTCTGGCCCCTCCCCCCCCCCCCGCCCTCTGCTGCCCCTCGCCCTCTCCGCCCCTCGCCCTCTCCGCCCCTCGCCCTCCGTGCCCCTCGCCCTTCTCTGCCCTCGCCTCTCCTCTGCCCCTCGCCCTCTCTGCCCCTCGCCCTCTCTGCCCCTCGCCCTCTCTGCCCCTCGCCCTCGCACTCCGTCCTCTCTGCCCCTCGCCCTCCGTCCCCTCTCTGTCCCCTCTCTGCCCCTCGCCCTCCGTCCCCTCTCTGCCCCTCGCCCTCCGTCCCCTCTCTGCCCCTCGCCCTCCGTCCCCTCTCTGCCCCTCGCCCTCCGTCCCCTCTCTTCCCACGCCTCGCGTCCCCTCACTGCCCCTCGCCCTCCGTCCCCTCTCTGCCCCTCGCCCCTCCCGTCCCCTCCGCCCCCTCGCCTCCGTCCCCCTTCCGCCCCCTGCCCCTCGCCCTCTCCCTCTCTGCCCCTCGCCCTCTCCCTCAATCCCCTCTGCCCCTCGCCCTCTCTGCCCCTCGCCCTCTCTGCCCCTCGCCCTCTCTGCCCCCCCCAGCCCCCATTCCCCTCGCCCTCCATCCGTCCCCTCGCCCTCCATCCCCTCGCCCTCCGTCCTCTCTGCCCCTCACCCTCCGTGCCCTCTCCCTCAGTCCCCTCGTCCTCTCTGCCCCTCGCCCTCAGCCCTCTCTGCCCCTCGCCCTCAGTCCCCTCGTCCTCTCTGCCCCTCGCCCTCAGCCCTCTCTGCCCCTCGCCCTCAGTCCCCTCGTCCTCTCTGCCCCTCGCCCTCCGTGCCCTCGTCCTCTCTGCCCCTCGCCCTTCGTCCTCTCTGCCCCGCGTCCTCACAGCCCCTCGTCCTCTCTGCCCCCTCCCCTGCTCCTGCCCCTCGTCCTCTCTGCCCTCCCCTCCGGCCCCATCGCCCCTCCGTGCCCCTCGCACTCCGTGCCTCGCACTCACCGTGCCCCCGCACACTCCGTGCCCTAGTCCTCTACAGGCCCCAATCGCCTCCTCGTGCCCCTCGTCCTCTCTGCCCCTCGTCCTCTCTGCCCCTCGCCCTCTCTGCCCCTCGCCCTCTCTGCCCCTCGCCCTCTCTGCCCCTCGCCCTCTCTGCCCCTCGCCCTCTCTGCCCCTCGCCCTCTCTGCCCCTCGCCCTCTCTGCCCCTCGCCCTCTCTGCCCCTCGCCCTCCGTCCCCTCTCTGCCCCCAGTCCCCTCGCCCTCCATCCGTCCCCTCGCCCTCCATCCCCTCGCACTCCGTCCTCGTCTGTCCTCTCGCCCCTCACTCCACCTTGCCCTCGCACGCCCTCATTCCCTCCTCGTCCTCTCTGCCCCTCCTCCCTCTATTACCTCTCAAGCCCCTCGCCCTCCGTGCCCTCGTCCTCTCTGCCCCTCGTCCTCTCTGCCCCTCGTCCTCTCTGCCCCTCGCCCCCCGTCCTCTCTGCCCCTCGCCCTCCGTCCTCTCTGCCCCTCGTCCTCTCTGCCCCTCGTTCCTCACTCTGCCCCTCGCTCTCCTGGCCCCTCTTCCTCTTCGGCCCTGCGTCCCTCTCAGCGCCATCGCCTCTCTGCCCTCCGCCCTCTCTGCCCCTCGCCCTCTCTGCCCCTCGCCCTCTCTGCCCCTCGCCCTCTCTGCCCCTCGTCCTCTCTGCCCCTCGTCCTCTCTGCCCCACGCACTCCGTGCCCTCGTCCTCTCTGCCCCTCGTCCTCGCTCCCCCACGCCCGCCGTCCTCTCTGCCCCGCGTCCTCTCTGCTGCCCCCTCGTGCCTCGCTCTGCCCCTCGCCCTCCGTCCTCTCTGCCCCTCGCCCTCTCTGCCCCTCGCACTCCGTGCCCTCGTCCTCTCTGCCCCTCGTCCTCTCTGCCCCTCGCCCTCCGTCCTCTCTGCCCCTCGTCCTCTCTGCCCCTCGTCCTCTCTGCCCCTCGTCCTCTCTGCCCCTCGTCCTCTCTGCCCCTCGCCCTCTCTGCCCCTCGCCCTCTCTGCCCCTCGCCCTCTCTGCCCCTCTTCGCCCTTCATCTGCCCCTCGCCTCCTCTGCTGCTGCCCCTCGCCCTCTCTGCCCCTCGCCCTCTCTGCCCCTCGCCCTCTCTGCCCCTCGCCCTCTCTGCCCCTCGCCCTCCGTCCCCTCTCTGCCCCCAGTCCCCTCGCCCTCCATCCGTCCCCTCGCCCTCCATCCCCTCGCCCTCCGTCCTCTCTGCCCCTCACCCTCCGTGCCCTCTCCCTCAGTCCCCTCGTCCTCTCTGCCCCTCGCCCTCAGCCCTCTCTGCCCCTCGCCCTCAGTCCCCTCGTCCTCTGCCCCTCGTCCTCTCTGCCCTCGTCCTCCTCTGTCCCCTCGGCTCTCAGCCCCTCGCACCTCATCGTCCTCAATCTGCCCCTCTCGTGTCCTTCTCTGCCCCTCGTCCTCTCTGCCCCTCGTCCTCTCTGCCCCTCTCCCTCAGTCCCCTCGCACTCCGTGCCCCTGCGCACGTCCTCCGACCCCTCGACACTACGTGCCCTCCGTCCCTCTTCTGCCCCTTCTGCCCTCTCTGCCTCCTACACCCTCATTCCCCTCGGCCCTCTCTGCCCCTCGCCCTCCGTCCTCTCTGCCCCTCGCCCTCAGTCCCCTCGCCCTCTCTGCCCCTCGCCCTCTCTGCCCCTCGCCCTCTCTGCCCCTCGCCCTCTCTGCCCCTCGTCCTCTCTGCCCCTCGCCCTCTCTGCCCCTCGCCCTCTCTGCCCCTCGCCCTCCGTGCCCTCTCCCTCAGTCCCCTCGCCCTCTCTGCCCCTCACCGGCACCGATGAACTCATTTGGGTCCACACTTTCATGAATATGAGAACACTCCTTGCTCGCTGCCCATACCGGGAGCTCGTCCCGCGCCTCCGTATCCCGGGTCATATCGCGGCGGAGACGGACACTCACAGGTCCACTTTACACAGAGACACACAGGCGGAAGTTTGCGATCTTCAGCAAATGAGCCCGCCTCCGCGGAAGACGCCTGATTACCAAAGGCACGATACATTCGAATCATCTGCTCAGCCGCCAGACACGTGACAGGAAGTAGTAGGCGTGTTCTGTAGCTATGGCACACCAGTAACCATGTATATTAGTCGCAACACCCGCCAAAATATGAGAAACGGAACGTGACGTAAAGAGAGAACATTTCGGGCTCCGAGCTCACAGCGCGGGAACGGCCGTACACCGGTACACTCGATAACACCCGCGGGCACATACACCATGGAGTAACCTAATATCAACGCTGGCACTACACCCGGCCACGTATATAACGAGGCACATATCACCAGTGGACACGGAATATAACCGCGGCCCAACATACAAACCGATACGTACACAACGCGGTGCACGATACACCCGCACACACGTAATACCGCTTGCCAAGGGTCACAACACCGGATACTGTATATAACGGCTGGCTACATACAACCCGACAACGTATATAACGGTGGCACATACACCGGACACGTATATAACGCGGCCAAATAAACTGGGACACGTACACAACGCGGGCACATACACCGGGACACGTACACAACACGGGCACATACACCAGGCCACGTACACAACGCGGCCACATACACCGGATACGTACACAATGCGGGCACATACACCGGACACGTATATAACGCGGCCACGTACACCGGACACGTATATAAACGCTGGGACTCGAACACCGTATACGTATATAATGTGGGCACATACACCGTACACGTATCAAAACTCTGGCACATACACCGGAATACGGATAAAACGTGTGCTACATACACCGGACACGTTATATAACGCTTTAGTGGGCCACCCCACATACACTGGTACCGACACGTACACAACTCGGGCACACCCAAATTCAACCGTACACGTATATAACGTGGGCACATACACCGGACACGTATATAACGCTGGCACATACACCGGATACGTATATAACGCGGCCACATACACCGGGACACGTGCACAACGCGGGCACATACACCGGACACGTACACAACGCGGGCACATACCACCACGGACACAGTATATTAACTCTGGGCACATAGACACCGGACACGTAATATATACGAGGCACAATACACCGACACTATATGAAACGCGGCCACATACACACACCACCGGACACACGTAATAATAACGACGCCACGTACACCGTAACGACGTATATAACGCGGGCCACGTACCACCGGAAACGATTATAAAAAAGTGGGCACATACACCCGGACACGTATATAACGCGGGCACATACACTGGACACGTATATAACGCGGGCACATACACCGGACACGTATATAACGCGGCCACATACACCGGACACGTATATAACGCGGCCACGTACACCGGACACGTAATAATAACCGGGCACTGTAACACCCGGAACGTATATAATGCGGGCACATACACCGGATACGTATATAAACGCGGCACTACACCGGACAACTGAATATAATTAAACGCTGGCACATACACCGGATACGTATATAACGCGGGCACATACACCGGACACGTATATAACGCGGGCACATACACCGGACACGTACACAACGCGGGCACATACACCCGGACACGTATATAACGTGGGCACATACACCGGACACGTATATAACGCGGCCACATACACCGGACACGTATATAACGGGGGCACATACACCGGACCACGGTAATAACGCGGTGCACGATACACCGCGACACTATATAACGCTGTCACATACACCGGACACGTATAATAACAGCCAGGCACATACACCGGACACGTATATAACGCGGGCACATACACTGGACACATACACAACGCGGGCACATACACCGGATACGTATATAACGCGGGCACATACACTGGACACGTATATAACGCGGGCACATACACCCGGACACGTATATAACGCGGGCACATACACCGGACACGTATATAACGCAGGCACAGTACACCGACACGTTAATATAACGCGGGCACATACACCGGAAAAAAAAAAACGATACACAACGCGTGCGCACATACACCGGACACGTATATAACGCGGGCACATACACCGGACACGTATATAACGCGGGCACATACACCCGGACACGTATATAACGCAGGCACATACACCGGACACGTATATAACGCGGGCACATACACCGGATACGTATATAACGTGGGCACATACACCGGATACGTATATAACGCAGGCACATACACCGGATACGTATATAACGCGGCCACATGCACCAGATACGTATATAACGCGGGCACATGCACCTGATACGTATATAACGCGGCCACATGCACTGGACACGTATATAACGCGGCCACATACACCGGACACGTATATAACGCGGCCACATACACCGGATATGGATATAACGTGGCCACATACACCGGATACGTATATAACGCGGCCACATACACCGGACACGTATATAATGCGGGCACATACACAGGATATGTATATAACGCTGGCACATACACCGGACACGTATATAACGCTGGCACATACACCGGACACGTACACAACGCGGGCACATACACCGGATACGTATATAACGCGGGCACATACACCGGATACGTATATAACGCGGGCACATACTCCGGACACGTATATAACGCAGGCACATACACCGGACACGTATATAACGCAGGCACATACACCTGGACACGTATATAACGCAGGCACATACACCTGGACACGTATATAACGTGGGCACATACACTGGACACGTATATAACGCGGGCACATACACCGGATACGCATATAGCGCGGGCACATACACTGGACACGTATATAACGCGGGCACATACACCGGATACGTATATAACGGGGGCACATACACCGGACACGTATATAACACAGGCACATACACCTGGACACGTATATAACGCGGGCACATACACCGGATACGTATATAACGCAGGCACATCATACCCCGGAACGACGTATATAACGCGGGCACATACACCGTACACTGTAATATACCGGCGAGCCACATACACCGGAAACACTTACAGATCGCGGCACATACACCGGACACGAATATAATGCGGCACATACACCGTATACGTATAAAACGCGGTGCACATACACCGACCACGTACACACGCTGGCACATACACCCGGACACGGAATAAATGCAGAGTACATACACCAGAACACGTACCCAATGCGGGCACATACACCGATACGATAAATAAACTTGGCCACATGACACCACACTTAATAACGCGGGACACGTATAAAACGCATGCACATACATCCCGGACACAGGCACGTATATAAACGCAGGCACATACACGCGTACACGTATATAACGCTGGCACTACACTGGACACGACACAACGCTGGCACATACACCGGACACGTAAACAACGCGGGCACATACACCGGAACACGTATATAACAGCGGCACATAACGACCGGATACACGTATATAACGCTGGCACATACACCGACAACTTATATAACGCGGGCACGATACACACCGGAAACAAGTAAATAACGCGGGCACCATACCACGCGTACACGTATATAACGCGGGCCCTACAGCCGGACACCAATAAAACGCTGCGCACAACACTGGACACGTTATATCAAGCGGGCACATACAACCCGGACACGTAATAACTCAGGCACATACACCGGATACGTATATAAAGTGGCACCTAAACCGGACACGTATATAACGCGGGCACGTACACCGGATCCGTATATAATGAGGGCACATACACCGGACACTTATATACGCTGAGATCGTGCACATACACCGACACGTACACAACGCGGGCACAAACAACCCGTACACGTATATAAGCGTGAGGCACATACACGGACACTATAAACCGCTGGCACATACACCGGATAACGTAATAACGCAGGCCACATACCCGGACACGTGCACAACGCGGGGCACATACACCGGACACGAACACAACTGCTGGCCACAACAACCCGGACCACGTATATAACAGTGGGCACAACCACGGACACGTATATAAACGCGGCCACATAGCACCGGACACATATATAACCGGCACATACACCGCAACAGAACGTATAAAAACAGCGGCCCACGTACACCGGACACTAATAACGCGGGCACCGTACACCGGATACTTACTAATGTGGTCACATACACCGGACACGTATATAAACAGCTGGCCATCCACCCTGGACCCACGAGTATATAACGTGGCACATACACCTGACACTAAATAACAGCGGCGACAATACACCGGACATCACGGTATACTAACGCGGCCACGTACACGGAAACACTATAAAACGCGGGCACGTACACCGGATACGTAAAGAAGTGGTGGCACCATTCCGGACACGTATATAACGCGGGCACATACACCGGACACGTAAAAAACGCGGGCACATACACCGGAAACGTATATAACGAGGGCAACATCCACCGGACACGTATATAACCGGGCGACAAACACCAGCCACCGAAAACAACGCGGGCACATACACCGGACACCTATATACCGCGGCCACATACACCGGACACGTATATAACGCGGCCACATACACCGGACACGTATATAACGTGGGCACATACACCGGACACGTATATAACGCGGGCACATACACCGGACACGTATATAACGCGGGCACATACACCCGGACACGTATATAACGCAGGCACATACACCGGACACGTATATAACGCGGGCACATACACTGGACACATACACAACGCGGGCACATACACCGGATACGTATATAACGCGGGCACATACACCGGATACGTATATAACGCGGGCACATACACCGGACACGTATATAACGCAGGCACATACACCCGGACACGTATATAACGCAGGCACATACACCGGACACGTATATAACGCGGGCACATACACCGGACACGTACACAACGCGGGCACATACACCGGACACGTATATAACGTGGGCACAGACATCACCCGGACAACTTATATAACGCAGGCACATAACCGACACGTATATAACGCGGGCACGTACACCGGATACGTATATAATGTGGGCACATACACCGGACACGTATATAACGCAGGCACATACACCGGATACGTATATAACGCGGCCACATGCACCAGATACGTATATAACGCGGGCACATGCACCTGATACGTATATAACGCGGCCACATGCACCGGACACGTATATAACGCGGCCCACAATACACCCGGACATCACGTTATAACGCTGCCACATACCCCGTAAATGGATAAACGTTGCCACAATACACCGGACACGTATATAACGCGGCCACATACACCGGACACGTATATAACGCGGCCACATACACCGGATATGGATATAACGTTGGCACATACACCGGACACGTATATAACGCTGGCACATACACCGGACACGTACACAACGCGGGCACATACACCGGACACGTATATAACGCAGGCACATACACCGGATACGTATATAACGCGGGCACATACTCCGGACACGTATATAACGCGGCCACATCCACCGGACACGTATATAACGCGGCCACATACACCGGACACGTATATAACGCAGGCACATACACCTGGACACGTATATAACGTGGGCACATACACTGGACACGTATATAACGCGGGCACATACACCGGATACGGCATATAAGCGGACGCACATTCCCTGACACAGTATATAAAGCGGGCACATACACCAGGATACGTATATAACAGCGGTCACATAACACCGTACACTTATATAACACAGGCACATACACCTGACCGTCATATAACGCGGGCACATACACCGATACGTATAATAACGCATGCACATATACCCGACACTATATAAACCGGCGGCCCATACACCGGACACGTATATAACGCGGGCACATACACCGGACACTTACAGAACGCGGCCACATACACCGGACACGTATATAATGCGGGCACATACACCGGATACGTATATAACGCGGGCACATACACCGGACACGTACACAACGCGGGCACATACACCCGGACACGTATATAATGCGGGCACATACACCGGATACGTATATAATGCGGGCACATACACCAGACACGTACACAATGCGGGCACATACACCGGATACGTATATAACGTGGCCACATACACCGGACACGTATATAACGCGGACACGTATATAACGCAGGCACATACACCCGGACACGTATATAACGCAGGCACATACACCGGACACGTATATAACGCGGGCACATACACCGGACACGTATATAATGCGGGCACATACACCGGACACGTATATAACGCAGGCACATACACCGGACACGTATATAACTACGGCACATAACAAACGGACACGTATAATAACGCGGCCCGCACATACACCGGACACTTTAAATAACGCGGGCACAAACACGGACACGTAAATACCGCTTTCACATACACCGGACACGTATATAACGCGGGCACATACACCGGACACCTATATAACGCGGGCACATACACTGGACACGTATATAACGCGGGCACATACACCCGAATACGTATATAACGCGGGGCACATACAAGCCGGACGACGAATATAACGCGGGCACATACACGTACACGTATATAACGCAGGCAACATACACCGGACACTACACAGAAATCAAGGTGGAAACACACACCACACACAGCACCCGCGCGGCCCTCCCCGCCCACTCCCGCGGCGCTCGACCCGTCCCCGCGGCTCCGGGGGCGGCCAAACATACACCGACACGTATATAACGCGGCAACATACACCGCTACGTTATATAACGCAGGCACATACACCGGACACGTATATAACGCGGGCACATACACCGGATACGTATATAACGCGGGCACATACACCCGGACATGTATATAACGCGGGCACATACACCGGATACGTATATAACGCGGGCACATACACCCGAATACGTATATAACGCGGCCACATACACTGGATACGTATATAACGCGGGCACATACACCGGATACGTATATAACTCGGCCACATACACCCGGATACGTATATAACGTGGGCACATACACCGGGACATGTACACAACGTGGCCACATACACCGGACACGTATATAACGCGGCCACATACACCCGAATACGTATATAACGCGGCCACATACACTGGATACGTATATAACGCGGGCACATACACCGGATACGTATATAACTCGGCCACATACACCCGGATACTTAATAACGTTGGGTCACCTACACCGTACATGTACACAACGTGGCCACATACACCGGACACGTATATAACGCGGCCACATACACCTGGATACGTATATAACGTGGGCACATACACCGGGACACGTACACAACGTGGCCACGTACACCGGACACGTATATAACGCGGCCACATACACCGGACACGTATATAACGTGGCCACATACATCGGGACACGTACACAACGTGGCCACATACACCGGACACGTATATAACTGCGGCACACCATACATGGACACCGTACACAACGCGGGCACATACACCTGGACAACGTACACAACACGGCACATACAACCAGGACACGTAAACACAACGCGGCACTAACACCGATAAAGAATTATAACGCGGGCACATACACCGGGACACGTACACAACGCGGGCACATACACCGGATACATATATAACGCGGCCACATACACCGGACACGTAGATAACGCAGCCACATACACCGGACACGTATATAACGCTGGTACATCCGGATACATACACAACGTGGGCACATACACCGGATACGTATATAACCCTGGCACATACACCGGAAACGTATATAACACTGGCACATACACCCAGATACATACACAACGCGGGCACATACACCGGATACGTATATAACGCTGGCACATACACCGGAAACGTATATAACGCGGCCACATACACCGGACACGTATATAACGCTGGCACATACACCCGGATACGTATATAACGCTGGCACATACACCCGGATACGTATATAACGCTGGCACATACACTGGAAACGTATATAACGCGGGCGCATACACCGGATACGTATATAACGCGGCCACATCCACCGGATACGTATATAACGCGGCCACATCCATCGGATACGTATATAACGTTAGTGGCAACATACACGATACTATATAACGCAGTCGGCACAATACACCCGGATAACGTATAGTAACGCGGCCAGCATACACAGTGACACGTATATAACGCGGGCACAACTGCCCCTGATACGAATAAAACGCGCGTGCACATACACGACCCTGAAAACGTATATAACGCGAGGCACCTACACCCGGATACGTAATATAACTCTGGCACCATACACCGGCCACGAATATAACGCATGGCGCCATACACCGATACTTATAAAACGCGGCCACAATCCACCGGATACGTATAAAACCGGCCACATCCATCGTATACGTATATAACGCGTGCCACATACACCGATACTTATATAACGCGGCACATACCACCCGAAAAAAATACTGAGATATAACGCGGGCACATACACCGGACACGTATATAACGCGGGCACATACACCCGGATACGTATATAACGCGGGCACATACACCCGGATACGTATATAACGCGGGCACATACACCCGGATACGTATATAACGCGGCCACATACACCGGAAACGTATATAACGCGGGCACATACACCGGATACGTATATAACGCGGGCACATACACCGGATACGTATGTAACGCGGGCACATACACCGATAACGATATATAACGTATGGCCCACATACACCGTACATCATCCTAATATAAACGCGGGCACATACACCCGGATACGTATATAACGCGGGCACATACACCGGATACGTATATAATGCGGCCACATACACCGGATACGTATATAACGCGGCCACATACACCGGATACGTATATAACGCGGCCACATACACCGTATACGTATATAACACGGCCACATACATAGGATACGTATATAACGCGGCCACATACACCGGATACGTATATAACGCGGGCACCTACACCGGATATGGATATAACGTGGGCACATACACCAGACACATATATAACGCCACATACACCGGATACGTATATAACGCGGCCACATACACCGGATACGTATATAACACGGGCACCTACACCGGAAATGGATATAACGCGGGCACCTACACCGGACATGTACACAATGCGGGCACATACACCGGACACATATATAACGCGGGCACATACACCTGGATACATACACAACGCGGGCACATACACCCGGATACATATACAACGCGGGCACACACACCGGACACGTATATAACGCGGCCACATACACCGGACACGTATATAACGCGGCCACATACACCGGACACGTATATAACGCGGGCACATACACCGGACACGTATTTAAACCGGGCACAAACACCGGATACGTATTATAACTGCGTCCCACATAAAACCAAAAAACCGGATAACGAATATAACCGGGCACATACACCGGACACGTATATAACGCGGGCACATACACCTGGATACATACACAACTCCGGGCACATCCACCCGGAAACATATACAACGCTGGCCAGGGCAAATACACCTGGATACAACACAACGCGGTGCACATACAACAGGATACAAATTACAACGCGGGCACACTCACCCGGAACACGTATATAACGCGGCCCATACACCGGACACGTATATAACGACGGCCACAACACCGGACACCTCACGTATTAAACGCGGGCTCATACACCGATTAACTATAAATCGCGGGCACAACACCGGATACAATACACACGTGGCCACATAACACCGGACACTATATAAACTGGGCACATACACCGGATACATATATAACGCGGGCACATACACCGGACACGTATATAACGCGGCCACATACACCGGACACGTATATAACGCTGGCACACACCGGATACGTAAAAAACGCTGGCAACATACACCGGACCACGTAAATAAAGCTGGCCATACACCTGGATACGTATATAGTACGCGGCCACATACACCGACCCGTGGTAAAACGCGGCCACATACACCGAACGTATAATAACACTGGCACATACACCGGATACGTATATAACCGCTGTCCACATACCCAGACACTATAAAACGCTGAGCACATACACCGAATACGTATGTAAAGCGGCCGACATATACCGACACTAAGTATAACGCTGGCAACATGACACCCGGATACGAATAAACCTGGCACATACACCTGACACGTATATAATGCGGGCACATACACCGGATACGTATATAACACGGGCAAATACACCTGGATACATACACAACGCGGGCACATACACCGGATACGTATATAACGCTGGCACATACACCGGACACGTATATAATGCAGGCACATACACCGGACACGTATATAACACGGGCACATACACCGGATACGTACACAACGCGGGCACATACACCCGGATACATACACAACGCGGCCACATACACCGGATACGTATATAACGTGGGCACATACACCGGATACGTATATACAGTAACGCGGCCACATACACCGGACACGTACACAACGCGGCCCCATACACCGGACACGTACACAACGCGGCCACTTACATCGGACACGTATATAACGCGGCCTCATACACTGGATACGTATATAACGTGGGCACATACACCGGATGCGTATATAACGCGGCCACATACACCGGACACGTATATAACGCGGCCACATACACCGGACACGTATATAACGCGGCCACATGCACCGGATACGTATATAACGTGGGCATATACACCGGATACGTATAGACAGTAACGTGGCCACATACACCGGACACTTACACAACGCGACCACATACACGACCACTAATATAACGTGGCCAAATTACATCGTACACATCACATATCATAACGCGCCACATACCCCGACACGGTAACAACAACTGGCCAACCAGTACACCGATGACGTATATAACGCGGCCACATACAATGGATACGTATATAACGTGGGCACATACACCGGACACGTATATAACGCGGGAACATACACCGGCATTACGTATATAACGCGGCCACAAAACACCGAAAAACGTATATACCGCGGCAAACATACACCGATACTCAACAGTCATCGGCAAAAGTTTTGAGAATGACACAAATTTTCTATTTTCCCCTGACGTTCCCCGTTTTTCGTGTGTTTGCAGAGTTTTATCACATACAGAAATACAATGCAATAAATTTTCTGTTTAACAAAAGTTTTTATGCCGTTAAAGGGATTCATGCACGATAAATATTTGCAGTGTTTACCCTTTCTTCGGGACCTCGAAATTTCTCCCTGGCATGCCTAAATAAATTTCGGACCAAATCCTATGATACCTCCATTTCTTGCAAAATCAATGCTGAAAATTTTGTCACAATTTTTTGTTTTTTTTGTCCACCCCTCTTGATGATTGACCACAATTCCAATGGGATTAAGACTGGGGGGTTTCCAGGCCATGGACCCAAATCTCTATGTTTTGTTCCCTGGCCCTTTATTATCACCTTTGCTTTTTGGCAAAGGGCTCCATCATGCGGAAAAGGCATTGTTGATCACCAACTTTTCCTTGAGTTGGGAAATTGCTCTTTGGGGGAATTTTTTACCATTCTTTATTCTGGATGTGTTTTTAGGGAAGACTGTTAGAGAGCCATTTCCCCTTTGGGGAGAACAACCCCACACATGAAGGTTTTTTTGGAAGCTTTACAGTTGGGATGAGACAAACGGTGGGATCGCTCACCTTGTCTTTTCCCAAAAAAAACTGTTTTCCCAAAGTTCCAAACATTCGGAAAGGGGGATTCGGAGTTATCAAATTGCCATTTTAAAAACCCCATGCGTAAAAAATTTGTAATGTGAAGGTGAGAGGGTTTTTAAATAAAACTGCACTTGCTTTTTAACTGTGAAATCCCAAGTTTTTTCCCCGTGTTAAATTTTCTCATGATTAACCAACTTAATGATTTCCCACCTTTTTTCACATAAAGAGGGTTTTTTGCTCCTTAAAGGTCACTCAGCTAAAATGGGCATAGTGCAGGGCGTGACATCCGGTATCGCTTCCCAAGGATGTAACATCGCTTATCAGTTCTCTTCGAAGAAAGGGTTAAACAATGGAAAAAACACTGAAGCTGTGGAGGAAAATTTTCCCCGAGACACGTGGGCCAAGAACTGTACTTAAAAGCACCAAAAAGGACTACATCCCTTCCTCTCTTCTCACTGCCCTGCGCTTTTCTTACTTGTTTTATACAAAAATTGTGGGAAATTTTCTGTGATTCAGTTATGCTTGGAACAGAACGAAATTTTACCCAGAACCCTGTGTCTGACTCAGTT
>JAODAL010048365.1:0-29083 GCA_025379985.1 Phyllomedusa bahiana | reverse complement strand
TTTTAATAACATTTTTATTTTGTGTGGGCCCTTTGTGACTATTAAATTAGTAAGGCAGCGGCACGGCCATTATAAAAAAAATGCCTGGAGATCAATCACACATGGCTGTGCTGGATGCTGAGTAGGGTTTTCACCTAATGTATTATATTTGTAATTTTTCGGGGGTTTTCAGGTTCCATTTGGACTAAATCGGTGCTTGGACTAGGTGGGATAAACCCTTGGACATTTTTTTCAAATAAATTTTAAAAAAAGGGTTTAAAAAGGGGGAGTATTTATTGAAAAAATTTTTTGTGTGTTTTTTTTCCATAAAATTCCAGGATATAGTGGCGTGTCTGACAGATCCCCTCTTCATTACTATCCTCGGTTTTTGTGTCACCCAGGTCCTTGTTTCCAATGCTGCCACTAACCCCGTGTCACTGTTACTCCAGTACCGACCGCTCCAGGGGTACTGGAAAGAGCCGGTAACCGTCAGAAGTGGACCTTCTAATGTGATGTTCCTCTCCCTGAGCTTGCCGATTGGCTACCCAGCTCTTCCTCTTCAGCTCGCTGATTGGCTAGCCCAGCACCTCCCCCTGAACTCTCTGATTGGCTGCCCTGCTCCTGTCCTTGAGCACGCTGATTGGCTGTCAGCTCCACTCCTTGAGCTCACTGATTGGCTGCCCAGCTCCTGCCATGAGCTCCCTGATTGGCTGTCCAGCTCCTGCTGACTCACTACACACTACAAACACAGGCCCAAGAACTCTCTGCTTATAATTAAACCATTAACACTTTGTCTGCTATAACCAGACCACCTACCTCCCTGATTTCCCATAGCAACCAAACACTAAGCCTGGCATTACCAGTAAACAATGTTCTTACATACCCTTACATTTCCTGCAACTTAAAAACTAACCCCCCTGCTTTCGTACAAAAAACCACACAACTTTTTCAAGGAAATAAATGTAAACATTTTTTCACACATGTGTAAAGTGCACAGTAAACATAATATTTTCAACTTTGTTGGCAAACCCCGGGGCAAGGTTTCAGCAAGGAAAAAGTCTTTGATCCTGCAACTTATCAGCATATACTTAAGACAACTTCCCTCACCGGGAACTCGTGCTGCAAACTCCTTACTTGACAACCTCACGGTGCTAGGTACTGGCTCAGCTAAGGTCGCAGCTGCTGCACCACTTCTTCTTGGCCCACCTGCTGACGCCGCTTTACTTGCTCCGCAGCTTGCCTCTCCCACTCACAAGCCTCCCATATATACACATGGCCCTGACTGGCCCCTGCCTCTTTCTTTGCCCTGGGCTGGGACAAGTGGCTCCACCAGGGCCTCTATTGGTACATCCTCTGGAATCTCAATGTTGTCCCGGTTCTCCTTTGCTAGAAACGGTTTTGGAGGGGGCGTTCAAACCCGGCGGCCCAAAAACCCTAAGAACCCATCATTTTGCGGAAGCTTACCCTCTCTCTGCAATACTGGCTATGGAGTCTTTTAGGTTCAAACACCCTCTTCACTGCCCTACGGTTCACAAACAGTATCTCTATAGACCCATCCTATAGAATAGATCCCAATCCAGAATGCCGACTGAATTCCAGGACTTTTCTGGTGGTCCAATTATCGGCTACCAACACTGCTGCACCTCTTATACAATTCATGAACTGGTAGGCTTGTTCCTGCAATTCTCTCTTGCGCTCCCAGGACATTGAATGCGGGTGTGCCCTGGTGGACCCCGGGCCCCTGTTTTTGCACCCGCCATGGCTGCTGCTTCCTCCTGACCTGACTCCACCTGTGGGAGAATTTCAGGGACTTGTTCAGCACCCGCAGCACGGGGCTCCGTTTGTTGCTTCTCAGCCATTCGCACAACAAGTTCACATGGGTCTCTCACAACAACCAACTTGGTCACTGACTCATCGTCTCTCACTAGCACCTACTCCCTTTCCGGTGCCATACGTTGTATTAAGGTGCCTTCCAGAGGTGGGGCTACCCCTCTCTTCACGCCACTGGGGGAAAACTCTTTGCACCCTTTCTGTTGGCCACTCCCTTCTTCTTCTCCGTCATGCAAGTCCGCCATTTTGTCATGCTACTTAGAGCCATGTCGCAGGCCACTACTGCGTCAGTCCATGGTCTCCACCAACAGTATCTGTACTCTTGTAAAAGTCTCTGTACACTTGTAACTCCCCCGTAACATACACACTTTGCTCCAGTCCCACAACTCTTAGACTTCAGCGGCACGCCTGCGGGTGGAGAGACTCCCTCTTCCACCATGCGTGTCTGTGTCTTTGCCTTTTGGAATCCTGCTGACAGCGTCAAAGTGTAAAGGTGAGATTGGCTATGGTGGCGCCCCAACTGTGTCTGCCCATTGCCCATAGCAACCACCGTTACCAGAGTTCTTTGGGAAGAGATGTGGGGTGAGACTTGTGGTGCACTGGTGGTAAATTCACACAACAATGATCCGGAGTTAACGGGAAATTTACTTCTGATCTCCAGCAGTTACTTGAAATCCATAAAACGTCTGTACTCATAATTTGCAAATTCACATTTTTTAAATGAGCTTGTCACATCTCACTGCAGGATACTTGCTGTTTTTTTGTAGCTGCCTGCCGGCTCGTTCCTCTCTCCCAGATCTCGTTGCCTCTAGAAGGGGGGAACTATCTCCGACATCCCCCTTTTTTTTCTATGCTTCAATCAACTATAACTTTGTACATGTCCACTTAGATAGTGCATAAATTGAATGCTATACAAAGAAATCTTCCTCCCCTCATGTCCTCCACACTCCTCCTTCCTTTCACTGACTCTCGTTGCTCCTAACTCTCACTAACTTCAGCTTCATACCCCTCAGCATCAGCTGGACACACTTCTCCTCCAGCCCAGCCCCTCCCCCTGAGCTCGCTGATTGGCTGCCCAACTCCTCCCCCTGTGCGCACTGATTGGATGACAAGATCCTCCCCCTGCGCTTGCTGATTGGCTGTCCAGCTCTTGCTAACTTACTGCACTGCAAACACAGGCCCAAACTCCCAAACCTGTCTCCAACTCTGAACCATTAACCCTTTATCTGCTATCAAACCACCTAAGCTCCTGGTTTCCCATAGTAACCTAACACTAAGCCCAGCATTACCAGTAAACAATGTTCTTACATACCCATACAACCTCACTGACTACTCTCCACCTCTCAGGTGGTCCTATAATAGCCTTCCTGTCCAAGTCCACTTTCTTACCCTACTTCCTCTCCCCATGAGCTGGGTCATGTGGGACCTCCCTCCATGGCTCCACCCAGCATCTGACCTCTTTTTTTAATTTTAATTATATTTTTTTCATCTCACACTTTTTTTTATCCCACCAAGGGAATAGACTATAGGATCGCTTGATTGCTAGAATAATAGATAGTAAAGCATGACTGTATTGCTATGTTTTAGAACTCTTACAGTCAGTCCATTAAACTCTGTCTCTGACAGGGCATAACATGCTTCAGGCATGGCAGAACTAGAGGCCCCTCCCACTATTAACCATCTAGATGCCATGACTGCTATTGACTGCAGCATATATGGGGTAAAATGGCCAACAACAGAGCTTACTGTACATTACAGCTACAGATTGTGTGAGCCCTCCCCATCTGAGCTCTGTACATACCTTCTGCCTGGGAGGCTTACTATTGTCTCTGGGGATTTGGGAGGATTCCCCTTTAAATAGCAGTAATCCAAAAAGAAAAGGTTAGGTCAGCACCAAAGTCCTCATGTAGCAAATCATCCGGAGGTAATGCAACAGATCGTCCAAGGTCAGTTAGCCCAAAACTGGCCACAAAGTATCCAAAAAATAGTTGTAGAGGTGGACGTCAGCATAAAAAATTCCTCCTTTATTCAAAATACATAGTACAAAACGAGGAACGTTTCGGCCCAAGCAATGAGCTTGAAAAAGGCTCATTGCTTTGGCCGAAACGTTGCTCGTTTTGTACTATGTATTTTTGAATAAAGGAGGAATTTTTTATGCTGACGTCCACCTCTACAACTATTTTTTGGATACTTTAAATAGCAGTGTACTGGACATTTCAGGGGAGTTAGCCAGTATGTTTCAAGAGGACTACCTACCTGACTTACCTACTGGGTAAGCTGCATCAATGGCATGCCTGCCTGAAAGGTATTTTCTTGCTGTCGCTAGTGTTGATCGAACTGTTCTAGAAAAGTTAAGTTCTAGTAGAACTACTGGAATTTTTAGAACTCGAACCGAACATTTTACTGTTTGTTCGAGTAAATTCTAGTTCTAGTTCGACACTACAAATTTATTTCAGTTTTGTTTCAGCGGCTTTTCTACACTTTTGGTGGCCATCCAATCACCTTTCTGCACTTTTTGGTGGCCATCCAATCACCTTTCTGCACTTTTGGCGCCATTAAATCACCTTCCTGCACTTTTGGCGGTCATCCAATCACCTTCCTGCACTTTTGCCGGCCTTCTAACCACCTTACTGCACTTTTGGTGGCCATCCAATCACCATTCTGCACTTTTGGCGACCATCCAATCAATGCAGAGCACAGAGAAGTGTCAAAAACTTCATCGTTGAGGTGTAGGGCTCTCATTGGCTGCTAACATCACATGACCATGTTATATATATTTCACTGTATTGCCTTGTGAACGCCATTTTCAGCTCACTCTCTGTATTCTACAGACTGCTCTTAGTTAGATAGCATTTTCCTCTCCATAGCCCATCAATAGTTGGGGGATTTGGTATTACATGGCTGCATCTTTCCCACACGCAGAAGCTGTTATTTGGTGACATTTTCAGGCTCACATAACACCTAACTCTCATATACATGGATATATATTATACAGAGGGCTTGGATTTGCTAAATCATACTCAGTGCCCAAAAGTTCAGTTTTTGCAGTTTTGGGGGTTCAGTAATTGTATAACACACAGTCTCCGAATCTTCTATGTGTCAAAGGGGCTTTCGGGCCCCCTTGCAGGGCCCCGTAGCAGCTCCTACTGCTGCACCTCCTATAGCTACACCCCTGATTGCAAGATGTCCTCCTCCTCTTTTCAGTTCGCCATTAAAGGAATAAAAAGTTTTTAGCCTCCCCTTTTCTCTGTCATCTTAGAGAAAAATTTTTTCCTTCCCTGGTTGTTCCATATATCCTTTTTAAACGTTATGGACGGAAATTTCCAATTCCCCCACCTATAGGTATAAAAATGGGGTTTGAAATTGGAGTTTGAATAGAACATCAAACCGAACACACTAAAGTTTGAGGTTCTAATCAAACTAGAACTTTTTACTGTTTGCTCATCTCAGTGTCCTACTTGGGAAGGGGTTCATGTTTGTGTTGAGCATTTTACGACAAATTGAAATCGCAGGGTTTTTTTTTGTTTATCGAAAATCGCCATCACGGGCGATAATTATGGTTTTAAAAATCGTGCATAATTTTTAAATTTATCGGGCCCATTTTCCCCTACCCTTTCTTTTTTAGCCAGTCAGTTTGCACAGGGCTTATTCGGGGACGTATTTACATCCTATTTACTCCCTAAAAGCTCAAAAATTTTTTGCTAAAATAAGTACATTAGCTTACAATGGTTTCCGAGGCAATAAAAATTTTAAAATTTCGGACTAAATCCCCGATTAATACCCTAGAACAAAGCCCGGGGAACATAAAAAATCCTGCTTGGATACACAGGTCCCAGAAACACCTGTCTTTGCTGGCTCTTGCTGTGAAAGGAAATCCCAATACAAGGTTGAAAAAGAACTAAACATTTTTTACCAAAAAACAAAAAAAAAAAAATCTTTCCCAATCTGTCAATCACTGACCACATCTTATCCATCTGTGCAACATCTTGTCCACATCTGACCACTTTTGCATACATCTGTACAACTCTGCTTGCCTTTTTTGATGTTCAATTTAGTGTAAATTTCAAGGACTTTGTAATCTTTTGATAGAGACTTTTTTTCTTTGGATCAATATATTTAAATAATTTAATATATAATATTATATATATTATATTTATATATATATATTATATATTTTATTTTTGGGCATTAATGTATAGGAAAAAAGCCCAAATAATACTTGATAGTTTTATATGTATTTTAATTAATTTTTCATTTAATTGAAATGTTTGTATTTTCATCTCTGTGTAATGTTTTCCAGGCAAATCTGACCCTATTTACATTCCCCAAAACCACCACACTTTGTGACGCTATTGGGCAATGTAAAAACGCTCATTTCGCCGGCCCCACATCATTACACAGAGATGAAGAATACAAACATTTATCTTTAAAAATTAAAAATTTAAAATTTAAACATACATAAAAAATATCAACTAATATATTAGGCTTTTTTCCTATGCTTAATGCCAATTATAATATTTTAAATATAATTTAATTTATATAATTATATAAAAATATATTTTATATAAAATTTATAAATTTAATATTATATATATTTTAAATATATTTTATAAAATTTAATTATATTATATATATATAAAATTATATAAAAATATATATATTTTGATCCAAAGAAAAAAAGTCTCTATAAAAATGTATTAAAAAAGTCCTTGAAAATTACACTAATTGAACATCAAATAAGCAATGCAGATGTTGCACAGTTTGGTACATAATTTACAAAATTATGCAGATTTTGCACAGTTTGGGATACAGTGGGGGTACGTGATTTTTTAGTTTGGGGTACAATGTTTTTTTTTTGTTTTTTTATGTAAAAAATGTTTTAGTTCTTCTTTTCACCTTGTTTGTATTTCCTATTACAGCAAGACCAACACAGCACAGGTGTTTCTGGGCCTGTGGACCCCAAGCACATTGCTTGCTTAATTTCCTTTATTCTTTTTTTTAAAAATCATTTATTGTAGTAGTGTACTGCGTAAGGGGAACTAGAGAAATCACTACACCCTACGTGGCTTCGGCACATTGGATGCACAGTTTTTCCCTCAAAAAATAGGCGCAAATCACGATCTTACATTTTTCCCATAGATTTTAATGGTTATCGGCGATAATCTTTTTATCGGAAAACGGAAATCGTCTCGATAATTGCCGATATCGAATTTATCGAAAACGATAACGTAATTAACATAATCGCTCATCACTAGTCTGTTACCCTAGAAAGCCTTCACAGCATTAATGATCTTGGGAACCTAAAGACGTGAACCTACATCAGCCGGCCTTAGTTTATTTCCAGTCCTACGTCCCCTTCTCTTTGCAGTCTCTTGTATGTAAACATCATTTACCTCTTTTTTTTTTTTTAAATAAAATTAGAAGTAACTTATACAAAGTTGTTTTATCCTCAACAAAACTAATGGGAATAAACTGTTCATTACAGACATTTTATTACTGAGCCTAATATGTCTGTTATTAACAAAAAATGTCTAAATGCGCACGTCCTGTTCTATTACATGACACGGACAGCTGTGACAGTCTGCGGGTGCAGCCGTGCCGGGAGCTAATTATTCTGTACCAGCTAATAGCATCTTATTGGCAATTCTATAGAGGAAGTGTCTTGGCTCAGATGGTAAGTGAGATACAGTACTTAAGCCCCGATCACCCAGTGACTGCATTCTTCATGTTCAGATGTCACATTAGGTGAGCGCAGCAGGAGGCTGGATAAGGAATTGTCTTCTAAGTTGTGAATGGACTCTGCAAAGACAAGTCATTATCACCTACTGAGTAACAGGTAATCCAAGCAGAGAGTCGCCATGACTGAGCCACATCACTCACTGATGAAATGTCTGCTGGGGAGGAACTTTTAGCCTATTGAACTTTGCAAATGTCATGGGTTTCTTAGAGCCAACATAAAAGGATGAAACTTGTGGAAGAATAAATAGCATCCGGTACTTTAATTTCTGACAAATGGTAATAAAAGACGGCATATTCCTGTAAGAGAAAGGGAGAACTGTCATCTGTCACCTGCTGGTAAAATATCTACAGTATCTATCTATCTCATATCTATCTATCTTTCTATCTATCTTTCTATCTATCTATCTATCTATCTATCTATCTATCGCATATCTTACTATTCCATATCTATGTCATATCTATCTATTTATTATCTATCTATCTAATCATATCTAACTATCTAAACTATCTATCAATCTATCTATTCTATCTTAACTATCTATTCTATCATCTCATTATCTATCTATCTATCTATCTATCTATCTATCTGTATCATAACTATCTATCTATCTGTGTCATATCTAATCTATCTCAATATCTATCTATCTTTTCATCTCATATTCTATCTTTCTATCTATCTTTCTCTCTTCTCTCTCTCTCTCTCTCTCGCTCTCTAACTATCTTTAAATTTCTCATGGGCAGGGTCTCTCCATTGGTATCAGTGTGTTAGTGTTATTGTATTTGTATTATATTATATTATGTAGCTGAACCCCTTCGCTTGTGCTGCCCTGAAATTAATCGCGCTCTAAAATAAATAAATAAATTATTATTATTATTAATAATAATAATAATAATAATAATAATAAATATTTTCTATGTCATGTCTAATCATTAATGTATCTATCTATCTCACATCTATTTATTCATCTATCTATCTTTTTCTTTCTATTCTATTCTATCTATCTATCCATCATCTATCTATCTATCTATCTATCTATCTATCTCATATCTATCTATCCATCATCCATCTCTCTATCTATCTATCTCTCTATCTATCTATCTATCTATCTATCTATCTATCTATCTATCTTGTCTGTCTTCTGTCTGTCTGTTGTCTTGTCTATCTATCTATCTATCTTCTTATCTTCTATCTATCTATCTATCTATCTATCTATCTATCTATTTTATCTCATGTCTATCTATCTATCCATCTCATTTTTCTATCTATCTATCTATCTATCTATCTATCTATCTATCTCATTTCTATCTATCTATCTATCTATCCATCCTTTATTTATCATTTATTACTATCTATCTATCAAATTTTCTATTATCCATCCTTTTTCTTCTATTTATCTATCTTTTTATCTATTACTATCTATCTTTTTTTCTTCTATCTATCTATCTATCTTCTATTATTATCTCCTCATATCTACTATTTTACTTACATAATTGGATGAAGCAAAAATTGTTTGCTCTTAGATTTCAACAAAAGTCATTGAAAAAGTCTGGATCTTTCCTGTGACACAGAATCCTGGTGCTCTCTCTGTTACGTTTATCTTTGCTATAACACAATTTCCTCATCTGTTACTATTTATCACAGTAGATGTGCCACAGCCCTCTTGGGGTCAGCTACATAAAGTTTGAGTTTCTATGGAAAAAAACAGTGTTACGTTATTTTAACCCCTTGGGGGCCCGGTTTTTTGGGGCCTTCCTGACCGCCCTATTTTTAAAATCTGAAGGGTGTCACTTTATGTAGAAATAACTTTTGACACTTTTATTACCCATGTGTTTCTGGATTGTTTTTCGGGACACATTGTGTTTTAAAATTTTTTGTAAAAATTTTTACCATACAAGCTTTTTTTTTGAAAAAAATAACAAAAATTTCAGAAAAAAATTTAAAAAAAATCTGTGATTTTAAAAGTTAAAAAAATTTCTGGTACAAACAGAAAATTTTTTCCCCACAAAAAGTTTTAACTAGATCCCATTTTCCCTATGGTTGGCTCATTTTTTAAATGCCCTTTTTTTTAAGACTTTAGAGGGTTAGAAATTTAGAGTAATTTCTCACTTTTTCAAAAAATTTTGCAAAAAACTTTTTTTGGGGACCAGTCCAGTTCTGACTTTGTTTTTTGGGGGGCCCTCTGTTAAACCCCTAAATGATCCTCAAAGAAACTAGCCCTTAAAGTTTTTATAACATTTAGGAATTTTTTAAACCCTTTAGGTATTTCCAGAAATTAAAGCAAATGGGGGTAAAATTTTTTTCAAATTTCACTTTTTTTGCAGATTTTCAATTTTTATCCATTTTTCACTGGAATTTGGTAAATTGACTAGGTAAATGCAATTAATATCATTTCCCCCCAGGTCTGCCTTTTTTTAAGAAATATCCCATATGGGGCCCTAGGCATTATTTGGCTCAACCAAAAAGCCCCAGAATAGGAGGAGCACCTTTTATACTCTGGGGTCTCATTTTAAATGCAATTTTATTTAGGCGCCATTTCAGGTTTGAAGAGGCCCTAAGGTCCCTTAAACTTAATAAAACCCTAAAAAAGCCCCCATTTTGGGGAAAATGACCCTTAAAGGTGTTTTTTTACAGATGTGTAGTGAGTATATCGCGCCACAGGTGATTCACTTTTTTTTTTTTTGCTAAGGTTGAAAAAAAAATTTTTTTTCCAATAATCGCAATTTTAGTGAAAATGTTTCAATTTTAAAAGGAATCCGGGAAAAAAAAAGAACCCCAAAAACTTTGTTAAAAATTTTTTTCCATTTGGCAATCCCTTACAGTGGGTGAAACTGCTGTTTGGGCGCATGGCGGGGCGTACAAGGGGGGAGCCTATTTGTTTTTGGAAACGCAGATTTTGGTGGGGCCTGTCGCATTTGCAAAGTCCCCAAAGTCCCAAACAGGTGAAACCCCTTTCCCGAAGTCGCCCCATTTAGATTCAAAAAAACCCCCCCATGGATCTCATCTAGGGGTGTTTTTTGCATTTTTGGGTGCCTGGTGTTCCATATTTTTTTTATGGGGCCCTGAAAAGGGGGGGGGGAAAACGCGTTCCCCATTTTTTTTGTCTTTACTATGGGGGGGGCGGTAAATTGGAAAGTTTAAATTTTTTTATAGTTTTTTTATGTTTTATTATTTTACACAATGAAATAGGTCATAAAAAATTGGTTTTTTGTTTCCTTTTTGACAGCATAGCTTTTTTATTTTGCTGTGTGCAGAGCGTGTAGGGCCTTGTTTTTTGTGGGGTGATTTATGCTTTTATTTGGTACCATTAGGGGCTTTCAACACTTTGTTCACTTTTTATTAAGGTTTTTTTGGGGGGCGTTTTGAAAAAAATACAGCAAACCTGGTAGTGTTTTTTATTTTTATTTTTTTTAGCGGGCACTTTGCGTTAGATATTTGACATTTCTAGCTTTACTGCAGGTTTTAGATTATAGCAAAACCCAATTTTATATTTTTTTTTTTTTTTCTGCTTTTATACAATAAAAACCTTTATTCAAACAGGAAAACCATTTTTTGCATTGCCCTAGTTGGAGCCATAACTTTTTTTTTTTCTGTTTTGGAGCTGTATACAGGCTTGTTTTTTGCGGGATGAGTTTACATTTTTATTGGGGACATTTTTGGAGGACAAATCTTTTTTTCAGTTTAAATCTGTTTTTTGATAGGCAGGGTGAAGAAATACTTCAAACCAAGTTGTTTTTTATTTTTATTTTTACCGCGCCAAAGGCAGTATCCGTAAAAAAATTTTTGCTTTTCTTTTGGGCGATACGATTATTTGGGGATTCCCCAAATTTTATAGTTTTTTTTTTTGTTGAAGCACTTTTTAAAAAGGGGGGAAAAAAAAAAAAAAAAAAATTAATTTTTTTGTGTGTAAAGAATATTTATGCTCGCTGTTTTGAGAGCCTTTTGTTTTTTTATTTTTCCTTTTACAGAGCTGTATTAGGACTTTTTTTTGCTGGGTGAACTGACGTTTTAATTGGTAAAACGTTGCGTTTATGGCGTTTTTGATCACTTTTTTTCCTTTTTATGTGCTGCGGGGGCATGAACAAAAATCTTAATTTTTGGATTTTTTTTTTTTTTTGTTTTTTTTCGGGTTCATGTACGGGGGAAATTAACATGACAGATTTATGGGCAGGTCGTTACGCACGCGGCGATACCCAAAAAAAGGGTACTTTATTTTTTTTTGATCTTTTTTGGGCAATTGGCTTTTTAAAGGGGAAAAAAGGGCGGTGTCATGTTTTTATTTTATTTTTCGTGTTTGTGTTTTTCATGTTTTTTTTCTTTTTTACTTTTATTTTTCTTTTTCACATTTTTTTTTTTTTTTTTTCCCCCCCAGAGGTTTTTTAATGAGAGATCTTTTTTTATCTTCATTCAATAGGGAAACAATGCCCCGCTTGTTGCTTCATGGGTTCCATACAACTGTCGTCAGATGCCGGGCCATGCCCCAGGGCCGGCCGGGCGTGAAAGTCCAGACAACCCCCGGAAAGGCATTCTAGCCCTCCCTTTGGGTCGTCCAAAGGGGCAGGAGCTGACGGATCGGCGACTCCCCTGCGTCTTCACTTGTTATTGCGAAAAAAGATGGTCAGATATTTAAAAAGGTTAACCCCCCCCCTCCCCCGGGGGGATCGCGGGGGGGTAATATACGCTGACACCCCCCGGCCGATGTGCAAATCTGCTTCAGATTTCGCGCATCCCCCGGCGTATGCATAGTCCCAAAGGGCTTGAAGGGGGTTAAAACAACACAAGGACAGCAAAAACTATTCACTAATACCCCAAAAAGGACTTAATACAGAGGTCACTGTGATTTACTGTCAAATTGGAAGCCCCGTTTTGGGCACAGGTAATTTCAAACTCTTATTTGAACAGAATGGAGAGTTGTGAACAAGCGTGGCCGGATTTCCATTCTGAAAGGAAATTTTAGGGGCCCATTTCCAAGATAAGTGTCAATCCCAGGGGTGGGATCCACACCTATCACAGTTTCATGGAATATAAGATGGGAACATCCCTGTAATCAATGCCCCTTGACTTTTTGGGTTGGGATGAACCCCCCCCTAATAGTTCCCAGTTTAAACCCAAAAAAAATGCACAAACACGTTCTCCCTTTTGGTGTAAAAAGGGGCCCACAGCTTTTTTCAAACCATTTTTAAGTACAAAAAACAGGGGGGGGAAAAGTCAGGTGGTGTGCTAAAACCAATTGTGTGATTTTCCCCAACCCTGTCTGACATGCAGCACCCGGCCCCAAAACAGCTTAAAAAAAGGGGCGGCACGCTCTGGCTGCCATTCTGCAGAGCCAGTACACTTTAGGGGCCCCTTTGCCCCAAATGAAGTTCCTCACCCCTGTTTTACCCCGCGCCCCCCCCTGGACCCCCATTTACCTTTTCCCAAAATTCCTTAAGGGGGCCCCCATTTCCCAAAGCTCAGCCTTTTTCACACCATGAGATTTAAAACCAAAACCCTCTTTTTAAGTTAAAATTAGTCCAACCAAAAACTTGACCTGCAACTTCCCCCTGACTCCTGAACCCCCCACAGGAGAGGCCTTTTGGACACCTTAAAAGGGGGCTCGACCCCCCCAAAAAAAACTCCCCCTAATCTTCAAAAAGTCCCCAAAAAATGACCACTAGCAATTTGTATCTCCCCCGGGAAAGCTACCTAAAAAAATTCCCCTTCCCTTTTAAACAAAAAAAGACAAATCCATAAATTTTTATGAAGGGAAAGTAAAGTTGTTTAAAACCCCCAAATTTTTACTAATTGGAGCTGATGTCCTTTTAGTCAAGGTTTCCAAATTTAGTAAAGTGAAAACAGCTTTTTAGTTTTTTAACCCAATTGGGGGAAGCCCTTTTATAGGACCTAACAACAGGGTACTTTAACTTGGGGGCATTTTTGGGTGAATTCAAAAACACCCCCCTCAAAAAGGGGCCTGATCATCAAGCACCCCAATTTAAATATTTCCCCCAAAAATTAAGTTAAAATAACTCTAATTTCCCCGGCATCGGTAAGTTTTTGCTGCACTTTCCATTACAATGCCCCCGGGGGGGAATCTTTCCAGAAATTTGAACAAGGGATTTTTTTGACTCTAAAAAAAGGATATAAAACTTTGGGTTTAAACCCCAAAGAACAAAACATGCCCCTTTAAAATTCCAAGCAAAAAATTTTAAAATATGCATCTTAGATTTGACCTACAAAACGAAAAAAACTTTAATTGAAAAAGTCCCCAAAGAAAAAGTACTTCGTCCCCAAGTTTATGACTGTAATCTTTGTAACAAAGTAAATTCCTTTAAAGCAAAAGTTTTTTTTAAAACAGGCAGGGCCGGGGAAAAGATGGAGCCCTCCCAATTTAAACCAAACCCAGGTTTGTCCAGTTTTTGAAAGAGTAAAGAGAAAGTATGAAACCAACAGGGGCGCCTGTTTTTTCCCAAAAGGGCATTGCCCAGTCCCTTTTTTTAAAAACCCTCAAAACCAACCCTTAAACCCAAAACCCCGCGCAGATTGGAATCAAGGGCACCCAAAGATTCCTCTCCACCCCTTTGGGGAAGTTTCCCCGCCCCAAGGCCCCACCATTGAGGGAGCCCAACAATGGTGCCCCTGGAGAAAAAACCCCCCCAAATTTTAAAAAAAGATTTCTTTCCCACTGTGGGGGCCACATTGGCTTGCTTTTACTCTCTTGACGTCCAATTCGCTTAATGAAAGGCCCGAAGTCGGTTGCCATTTTTGTCCCTTTAAAAATTCGATTGTATTCCCTGATGTAGGCCGCCCCAAATCTTGATGCAAACCTTTGTTCCTTTGTTTCGTAACGAGGCTGTATGGGCTGTTACAAGCTCCATGTGTTTGTGTTAGCCTTGTCTAGCGAAAACCATGAGGGAAAGCATGAGATACATAACAATAACCGGGCCCTCCGGGTTTCCCAAAAAAATTACAGGGGAAAAAAATGGGTCCTTGAGGTACCCATCACTTTAATTCATGTTCCCAGCGGAAGAAACCAACATACTAATTTAAATTTTTAAATTTCATTTTATTTTTGTGTTTTTTTTTTTTTTTTTTTCCTCCCCCTTCCCAGAGCCTTTAATTTTTCCCATCTAAAAAACAGGGGGCGGGTGGAGGGACTTAATTGTGGGGTTCCTTCCCCCCAAACGGACCCTGTCCCCCCGGATGATCACATCTCACTTCGGGGAAGGGCCATATCTAAAATGATCTTGTAAATTGGGCCCAAATTTGTGGGGAAAACCCTCAAGGAAACCCCTTTAATTCACTTTTGGTATTTTGAAAATTTTCAATTTAAAGCATAGGAAACATGCTTAAAAAAAATACCACTTAGCAAAATTTCTATATTAAAAACTGTGCCATATCTAACTAAAAATTTGGTTTAAACGGGCCGATCAGTAGTTTTAAAGGCGCCCCCCTTTAAACTCTATCTTTGATGATTGAACTAGAATAATGGCAAAATTAAAAAAAGGGCCCATGTAATTCATCCTGTTCTGGGGGCCCCCCAAAAAGGGGGAAAGGGGGGGCCCTTTAAAGATTAAAAAATCGGCGCATATTCAGTACTTCGAACAATTCCCCCAAAACGGGCCCCGGGGTATCAAAAAAAACCCCAAATTCATGGCACTAAGCGCCCTGGGGGCCCAAAACCCCTAAGGGGTTTGAAAAAACACCATTACCCCCGGCCTTTACCCCAAGGGCTCGGAGGCCCCAAAAAGCCAGCCTTGCTGGCTCCCCCATTTTTTGTCTCCAGGGATACCAGCCGGGAAAAGACCCCACCTCCCCGGGATCGCCGTCAACAATAAACCCCCTTTCGTGGTGAAAGGGGGAACCCTGGCGCCCAAATCCCCAAAGGGGGAAAAAAAAACCTTTACCCCCAGCCGAAACCCCCACGGGCCCCTTGGGGGGCCCCCAAAATGCCAGCCTTGCGGGCCCTAAACCTTTTTTGCTCCCAGGGATTCCCGGGCCGGGAAAGAGCCCCCCCTTCGCCAATCTCTTCCCAAAACAGTCAACCCTTGAGGTAATCATTCCCAGACGACTTTCCTCCCAAATATTATTTTTTTTTTTTTTTCCCCTTTTTTGGGAACCCGGAAAAACCCTTTCCAGCTTTTGGAAACCTACCAAAAGTCGCCAGACCTTCCAAGGACCCCCTAAAAAAGAACCTTAGTTTCAACAGGGGTTAGTATCCCAAAAAAGAAGGGGGGAAAGGGGGTCTTTGAAGCTAAAAAAGATCTGTTGATTTTAAATCAATGCTTGAAACACCCTTTTCCCCTTGCCCATTTTTACCACTGGCTCAGAGGCACCAGGGAAAACCAAACCCTTGCCCGGGAAAGTTAAAAACCGCAGCCTTTGCCGGGACAAACCCCCCAGCCCCGAGGCCCCCCCACAAGCGCCAACCACACCCAAAAATGGGGGGGAAGGGGGGACCCCAACCCCTGTTTAAAAACCCCAAACACCAAAAATTAAAAACTCCAACTCCAAAGGGCCCCCTACTCGCCCCGATTCCAAAAAGGGTTTGTTGGGGAACTGAGGGGGGAAAGGGGGTCCTTGAAGCTACAAAAGATTTTGGCGCCTTTTTTTCCATGCTTAAAAACTTTACCTTTTAGCCCAATTTCACAGGCCCCAGAGGAAACCCTTAAGCCCAATTGCAAGTAGGCCCGGAGGCCCCCTTTCTCCCTTTTCCCCCTTTTCCCGGTGCTCTGAGCTGTAAAAATCTGGGGGCTTCTTGGGTGCTGCAGGGCCCCGCCCGTGCCCCTCCGTGGGCGGGGAAACCCCGGCCCACTCGGACCCCTTTCCGTTCCAAGGCCCCCCTGAACTCCACCCATGCGTCTCTGCATGTCTGGCGCGGCTTCCCGAATGGCCAAAAATTAACCATTGGGTCGCCAGGACCGCCCCCCTGCATGAGCCTCACCTAGACGCAAGACCAAAAAACCCTGGGGACCACCAAACCGGTGATGAAAACCCCAAATATTTTCCACCAACTTCAAAGGGCCCCCCTATCAAACCCCTCTTCCGGGAGGGTTTAAAAATATCCCGCACAAAAGAGAAAGCATGCATCCCTGAAAAAATTTTATCTCCAGTTTCTAAAAGAAAGGTCAAAGGACATCAGACTCCTGTTGAGGGTTGGGGGGGTTTATACCCTGTACTTTGCAGGGGCGAATACCGCCCCCGAGTTTAAAGGTTATATTTCGATCATAAACCATAATTTTTAAGAAGGGGAAAAAATGCCCTTTTACATAGCAAAGGGGTCCAAATATCATCCTAATGAGAGTTTATTTTTGCTGTGATATCACCCACCAAAATACTAAGCAAAGGGGAAAAAATGCCCTGTTCCCCAAAACGCAAAAGGGTCAGGGAAAACCCTTCTTGTGATATAACCCCCCCACAATACTAAGCAGGGGGGGGAAAAATGCCCTGTACATAGCAGGGTCAAATTTGACATTCCTGTGATGGGCCCGGGCTCAGTTTTTTCCCCGCAATGTGAAGGTGATCAATTACAGATCTCCCGCCCCCTATCTTTCAGAGGGAGAACAAGACCCCCGCCCCGCCCAAAAGTTTAAAAAACCCCGCACAGGGGTTTTTTAAGGGGGGGATCCAGCATGAAAAGGATTTTCCGTCCCCGTCACTGCCGCCCCCCTTATGTCTTGGGAAATCCCTCCCCCCCCTCAAAAAAAGCTCTTCTCTCACCAATATCCACGTTCTTTGACCTCCCCAGCCCCCACCATTGAGAGCTCGATTTAAAATGGGAAAGGACGGTACATGCTTACAAACAGGAAGCTAGAGCCCCGCCTTTCACAATGAGGGGGGGGGAAACCGATGGCCCTCCCTCTTTTGTTAAAGAATTTATGTAATAATCCCCCTAAAACAATACAGCATGGTATACTATAATTTCTGTATCCTGTATTTAGGTGGTGAAAACCCCCCCCCTGTGTGAAGTGAAGGGTCAATGTGCATTTTTACTTTTTTGAAAGGGGTTTCAGACCAAACTTTCCTTGCTTCTTTGGGGAGGGGAAAAGGGGGAAGTAGAAAGAGGGAAAACCAAAAAGTTTTTTATCTGACCCAAACCCCCCCCTCCTCATGTAAAACTCTTTCCATCCCCCCACAAAAACCTCCCCCTCATAATCACAACTCCCCCCGCTCATTAACTATTACACGACAGGAGCCCAGGCACCCGTGCGGGGACTACAAGCTTTCTTTCTCAAAAAACCCATCCCCTTTTTCAAACCCTTTTTAAAAAAAATATTAAAAATGCATACACTGAAAAAAATCAGGGTTACTACCACAACTTTTTCAAGCCAAAAAACTCCCGGAAAATATAAGGGGGCTCTAGATTCCCCCCCCCCAAAGTCATGGTCCCCCCTTGCCCCTTTGGGTTTTGGGGGGGGGGGTTCTTTACGCAGAGCATGCCTCCTCATTTTTGGCATTAAGATCCCACCCTTCCTTTTTTTTCATTTTAAAAAAATAGACATATTTGGGGTTGGCAATAAAATGTGTTTGTTTTCCGGGTTGTGGGATCAGTGGAGATGTTTTTGGGGTACAAACAGCTGATTTGATTCGTGGGGGCCCCCCAGTGGGTTGATTCTTTGGGGGTCCCCCAGTGGGGTGATCTTGGGGCCCCCAGGGGGGAGTTGATTCTTGGGACCCCACAGTGGAGTTAATTTTGGGGCCCCCCCAGTGGAAAAGGGGATTCTTGGGCCCCCCAGTTTGGGGTTGATTCTTGGTTTGGCCCACCAAATGGATTTTATTCTTTGGGGGGCCCCACCAGTGGAGTTGATTCTTGGGGCCAGCAGTAGAGTTGATTCTTGGGCCCACCAGTGGAGTTGATTCTTGGGGCCCACCAGAGAAGTTGATTCTTGGGACCTACCAGTGGAGTTGATCATTGGGGCCACCAGTGGAGTTGATTATTGGGGCCACCTGTGGAGTTGATCCTTGGGGCCCACCAGTGGAGATGATTCTTGAAGCCACCATTGGAGCTGATTCTTAGGGCCCACCAGTGGAGTTGATTCTTGGGGCACAACAGATTAGTTGACTCTTAGGGTGCACCAGAGGAGTCGATTTCTAGGGCCTATTAGAAGAGTTGATTCTCAGGGCCACTAGTGGAAATTGATTATTGGGACCCACCAACGGAGTTTATTCTTGGGCCAACCAGTAAATTTGATTCTTGGGTCCCACCAGTGGAGATGATTCTTCGGGCCACCAGTGGATTTAATTATTGGGGCCAAACAGTGGAGTTGATTCTTGGGCCCACCGGTGGAGTTGATTCTTGGGGCCCACCAGTGGAGTTGATTCTTGGGGGCCACCAGTGGATTTAATTCTTGGGGCCAAACAGTGGAGTTGATTCTTAGGTCTGACCAGGGGAGCTGATTTTTGGGGCCCATCAGCAATATTGATTTTTGGGGCCCACTAGTGGAGTTCATTCTTTAAGGCCCACCCTACAGTTACAGTACAGAGCTGCATATGACTCCTGCACTCTGTTCTTGTTTTCTTCCTCTAATATTCTGCTTTTCCCCCTGACTTGCCATGCCCAGGGCCCACCCATGGCCCTGCTTCTCTGTGGGCCAAAGCCAACTTGATTGTGCCAGATATAAAATACAAACTCACAGCCACTCGCAAAGCGATAGCAACCTGCTCTTATATACAGTGATAATTGTAGACAATAAAAATAAATTACCGCTGCCGAAAGCATGCACAGAATGTTGTGCCCAAATAAACTAAGTGATAAGTAATAGCCTATAGAGACAAAGCATAAAAAACATATAAGTAAGAAGCAAATGGTTTGAAACGCGTAAACAAATTTGTATAGAATTTTCACACTTAAATGGGTTTTCTTACCATGCTCTTTCACTGAGCCTGCTCTTCACAACCATCTTCAGGGTCCCACTTCCTGTTCTACAGTTTCAAGTTCACAAGTCCTGTTCTACGGCTTCAGGCTCACACTTCCTGTCTAGGCTGTGGGTGGTTCTACAGCGATGATTGACTATTCATAGCTGAGATTGTTACAGTGTCATTGGTGATGGAGGTGTTTCAAAAGCAGGGCACAAGGCTACAGAGCCTTGAAGTGTTAACATTTCTCTGTAAGAAATATAAACAAGCTTCTTTGCTGATGATAAAATATAGTAGTAAATGACGTCACCATCCCAGCCCTATCTGCTAGAGCAGAGAGAGATTGTTGGTAACCTTGGGAAGCATGTGCAAAAAATCAGGAGATAAGAACTGTTCTAACTTTGAAAGGAAACAAAATCAGAACAGCAATGTATTTGAAAACCGTCTTTTTTTTTACCTTTGCCTACATGTTTAAAGCTAATAAGTATGGTGAGAATGCCCCTTTAAGGACTGTGGTCTTTGTGTTTTTTCTCTAATAAAAATGTGAACTTTTTGGGGGGATTTTTGAAGTTGCTTATTTCTTTTTTTCTTTGCATTTTAAAGAAACAGTTAGGGCGCATTCCCAACGCACAGGACAAATACCAGCTGGCTTGCCGGCCGGTATTTGTCCCGTTTTGCAGCCGTCCCCACGGCCGCGGGGAGAGAGGGGAGGGGGGGGCTTTTATCTGTGATAAGCCGAGAAAAGCCCTCCCCCATCACATTGAGATGCACAGATTCCGGAAACCGGACGGAAGAGTGTGCTATCAAAATGTTTTGTGGCCGGACCGCGGGCGGAACAACCCCCGGGGCAGAAAAACCCTTTGCAGTGGGACTGCCGCAGGGGTTTTTTTCCCATAAGCCCCCTTGTGCCTCATTTGGAAAACGTTTTTTTCAGGGGGTTTCTGAAATACCGAAAACCCCGGCAAAAAACTCGGCCCAAACCCCCAAAGGTTTTTGGGGACATGTCCTTAAAATCAACGGCTTTCAGACGCTGTTACCACCCAAAATTTTCCAAGCACAAGTTTACCCAAATAAAATCCAGTGCTAGGCTCTAGTCGAGACACATATTTACTACAGGGTGCACCCTCCTCATCTAAAGTATGGCCTCATTTATAGAGTGCAGCCTCAGAACCTTCAAGTAAAATGCCTTCACACTAAAACGGCCAAAAAGGCCCCCCCTAAAAACCAGTGGAGTGATAACTTACCCACCCCCCCAGGTTCCTTTCCTCCCCCACGCTTTTTTCCCTCCCCCTTGATGTGTGCAGGAGACAGAATTCCCCAAAATTTGAAAATGACTACCCTATTTAGGAAACAATTTCTTGCGCCCTAAAACATGGACAAATTTTAAACCCTCCCAAATCTGCAAAAAATTTAACTGCCCAACTAAACAATCAATGACCACTTTGGGATGAATCAACGCCCTGGGCCAAGAATTTTAATGACATTTATATGTTTTTAGGCATCAGGCATGTTCCCCCAAATGTAAAGCCCAAAACCATAGGTGTTCAGGCATGAAAACCCAAAAACACGGGGGGTATTTAACCATTTTATACAGCGCAGCCCCTGACAACACTTTGGGGAGTGAAAACAATATAAAACAAAGGGAAAACCCAAAGTCCTTCAATGAATATCAGTTTTATTTAAACTATACTGCATAAAATGTTAAAAGGGCCCTGGTTTTTCCCAATAAATGGGTTTTTAAACTCCCCCAACATGGAAGCAAAAAAACCCCTTTTGGGGGGGCCCTTTGGGCATGGAAAGGCCCTTTGGAAAAACAACACCAAAAAAGGCAAAAGCAAAAAAGGAAAAGGCAAAAAGAAATTTTGCACCCATGTACAGTAATTTTAAAAAGGGGGGGCCCCCAAAGGAACTGACTTTACTGAGGGAGTCTAAAAAACGGGACTTCACGGGTGGGTACCCAAACAACACACCCGGGGGGGGCCCCCCAAGGGAAACTTCACTGGGGGGACCAAAAATCAACCCCTTTGGTGGGCCAAAAATCAACTCCACTGGGGGGAAACACCAAAAATCATCCCACTGGGGGCTCCAAAAACCCAACCCCTCCCCCCTTGGGCCCCAATAAGAAATTTAAAATTTGGTGGACCCCAATAACTGACTTAAAAATTTGGGGGCCCAAAAATTTAAACCTACTGGGGGCTCCAAAATTGACTTCATTGGTGGGCCTCAAGAATCAACTCCACTGGAGGACCCCGGGAAAATAAACTCCTTTGGGGGGGGCCCCAAAAAGAACTGACCCCCCTTCTGGGGGGGCCACCAAGACTCAACTCTACTGTTAAGACCCAATAATTAACCCCATTACTAGGGTTCAAAACCCCTTTAATTTTCTGACACGGGAAGGGAAATTGTTGGCTTTTTTGACATGAATATTTGAAAAAACCATAAAAAGAGATATGAAAAACCTTTTTTTTTGGGCAGGATAAATTCCAAATTTTCAATTAAAGAAAATACAAAGACTGTTTTCCTGAAAGCGGGTCGGGAAAAAGGCCCAACAGTTTAAAGCCGGCTCCATCCGTTTTTAAAAAACACTTCAGATGTTTGCAGGCAATATCACCGCAGCGCATCTAGTTTGGAAAGAGGAGCAGTGCGCAGAGATGCAGCTATGTGGTGAAAGGGGCCTGTGGGCCCCCCTGGCCCTCCCCCCGGGGACCGATCCCCAAAATTGCTCCCCCAACCCCAATAGGGAAAAAGAGAGAGCGAAAAAGGGGGAAGACGGGGAAAAGGGGTTATTAACCCCAAAAAATTCTAAAGTGCATCCCACATAAAAAAACAAAAGAAAAAACACGGGGAAATTCCCATGTAAGAGGTGCATTTTAACACCCGCGGGAACCCCACGTAATCTCAGGGTGCACCCTTTCAAAAAATTAAAAACAAAGAACCCCCCTTCGCCTCTCACCAAAATTTAAAATTTTTCACTTTGCACTTTAAATTGGGGGCGGTCGCAAAGGAGAAACACGCCCCCCTCATTTCAAAAAGCTCTCTTGGCAACCACAAAAAAAGGGCCCCCAAAAAAACCAGAGGCAAAGAAAAATCCCTTTAACGCTGGAAAATTTGATTAAAGGGCAGATTGCAAAATTTGTGAATGAAAGCTCTGGCTAGAAGAAAAATAATCCCAAATTCATTTACCAAACCTAACCCTCATTTTTTTTAACCGGCTTAAAACTTTAAAAAACACTGCCCTACAAATTGCCCGTAGATTTTAAAAAAAAAAATCTGATATTTCTCATGGAAAAAAAATGCCTGGGGAAAATTTCCCAAAATTTTGGAAAATAAAACCAGTTTTTTTTTGATAAAACCCCTGTAATAAATTGGGCTTTTAAACTGTATACGTTTTTCCCTCATCCTAAAAGACATCTTGTCTAATAGAAAATTTTCCCTTCGTTTTCCCCTTTTTCCCATCCCATCCTCGGGGCAGCGCCGCGGTTAAAAAAACAAACCCCCTTTTCCCCTTTCGTCCAAACCCCGTTAAAGCGAGGGACGGTCGGGCCGGTTCATCGTCTCAAAGACGTAAGATCATCGGCGAAGCAGATCAAAACTCCTCTAATTAAAGTACTAAAAAAATTCTTCAACCCGGGGGGAAAAGAAACCCCCGACCTCCCCCTTTCCAAATTTTAAAGGGAAAACCCCCCAAAAAAACTTTTTTTTTTTTTTTTTTTTGGGGGGGGGGAGAGGGGTTTTGTTAAAAAAGGGGTTTTTAAAAACCTTTTCCTTTCGGGGTTTTCGCTCGCCGGGGGGGCCCTGTTTTAAAACAGAAGTAGATTTAAACTTGAACACATAAATATTTCCCCTGGAAAAAAAAAACCCTTTGAGGGGTGATAAAAGGGAATTTGACGGGGATTTTTTTTTTTTTAAAACTCCTTAAAGAAATCAGTATTTTAAACCCAAGATAAAACCTTTAAATTTGAAAAAAAAAGAAAGCCCCAAAATCTTTTCTCCAAAAAATCTTTTTTTTTCCCCCTAAAGGCAGTTTAAACAAAAAGGGTTTTTTCCCTGCTGACAGAGCGGAAAACCCTTAGTAAACATGAAATAAAAATAAAAAAAAATTCATTTTAGAGGAGATAGCAATTACTTTAAAAAATGGGGGACGATCGATGGGGGAAGGGGGGAAAAAAAGGGCCCAGGGGAAAGGCTTGGGCACTTTCTGCCAAAAAGCCGCCTGGTTTTGGCGTCAGAGTTTAACTCCGGTTTTAATCTTTATACTGAGCAAAATTTTTTTTAAGCAAATTTTAAAAGTTTTTAAGGAAAAAATTTAACCAAAAATTTTGGCCCACATCAAAGGAAAACCCTTCCCAGGATCCCAAATCCAGCCAAACGGGGCCCAAACTTATTCCATTGGGCCCACACTAGGCATTTTAAAGGGGACCACACACGAAATAAGGGTCCCAGGTAAAACGGGAGGGTAAGTCCTGGGAATCCAGTTCACATCCCGGGGATCCTTTGGGGGGTGCAATATTTTTTTAAAAAATTTTTTCCTTACCGGCTGTTCACAGAGACCGGGCCTGCTTAAAGACTCACTTTTCCTTTAGCTCATCAAAATAGTTTTTTTAAAAACAGTTTTTTAAAACTGCTAAAAACACCCTTTAAAATCAAACTATCAGATCTGTTTTGCACAGCTTTTTCCTTGAAAACAGATGCGGTGTTTTCCAAACAGCAATAGAAAAACCCCAAGGGCCCCTTCCCCCCTCCTCCCCCAAGGGATACAGAGGAGATTTTTGGAATGTGTCATATCAGCAAAATCCCTTTCATACGTCCCTGAAAATTTAAATAATTGTTCCTTAGCACCCCCAATTAACCAATAAAGAAAGTGAAAGAAAGGGTCAGGGTATTAAAAAGTTCCTATTGGAATGTAATTTTCCCTGGAATAAAGAAATTTTTCATGTCCCCAGCCAAAGCGTGTGGTCTATTTCTCAAGCTCCGGCGTCGCACTATAACAATCAAATTTTTAACAGAGACTTTAAATTTGGTAAAGGAGTGGAAACAAAGAAATTTCCACACCCCATTTTATATCTTGACAGTTCTATAGCAGGATTTAACATATCACTTTTCTGCTCCTTGCTATTTCACTTACATGACATGGCGCGGAATTTAAATCTAATAACCTTTTCCCGAGGCGAGGGAGGGGGGGGGGGGCGGCACCAGCCGGCCCCAAAGACTCATTTCTCGAGGGACGTATTCGCCCCAAGAAAATTATATGTATTATCTCCCCCCGGCGTACATTAAGATCGTTTCCTGGGTTTGGATGTGGGGGGTTCTATGCATGAAAATTTATATACAGCTTTGCGCCCTGGCTATTTCTTTACAGTGACATGAGTCAGGAGGTTTATATCTCTAGTGCACAAGCTACAGACCTCAAAGGGTTAAAAAGAAAACCTTCACATAGATTACCCCCCTTGCTCGGACACACAAGCTAGTGTCAAACCCCGTTTCCAGCGCTGTGTCCCTTTTTCTGTAAATGCTGTAGTTTTTCCCTGTATTTAAAAAGCTCAAATCTCAGTTTTCAGCAGAAGAGTCATTCGAAGAGTAATTTAAAAGATCAGATTTTTTCAAAAAACCCCCCCCACCCGAGGCTAGCCCCGCCCACCCCACTGAAACCTATTACTTTGAAAAGGTAAAAACATTTAAACCCAAATGTCAGGGGCGGGGCTAGCCCTTTTGGGGGGCGGGCTTTTCACCGCTCATGAATTTGTTTTTGGGTAAAGTTCTAAAAAAGCTGCATCTTACAGAAAAAGGGCACGCACTGGGAAAAGCAGGCTGGGCACTAGCTTGTGCTGCCCCCAGCAAGGAGGGGATAACCTTTAAAAGGTTTCCCCCAAATCTTTTCGTAAAATTTTTCCCCACCCTTGGGAACTTTATTGGGAAGTCTTTTTTCAACCATACATGTAACTAGTAACTTAGGTAAAAATTCTTATCTAGGATGAGACTTCCCCCGAGAGTGGCCATTTTGGTCGCAGAATAAAGGCAGCCCTAAAAAGAGCAGGGGATTTGGAAACCCCAAAAAACCTTGTTACCAAGCAGTAGATAAAATCTTTATCTCCTGAGCAAAGCAAAATCAGAACAGCAATGTATTTGGTAATAGTCTTCATTAACCTTTCCCTACATGTTCAAAGATGATCATTGTGGTACAAAGATGGTACAAATAATTAACAGGGTTGACCACCTCTTTTAACCCCTTATCGACCTGGAGGTATGAATACGTCCCAGGGCCGCTAACACCCGGCAGTAACAGCGCCGGCAGGTGGCGTCGCCTGACCTCGCTCTTTAACCCGTCAGATACCGCGGCAAAGATGGCCGCGGTGTCCGAATGAATGATGATTGGTGCCGCGCATAAATCTTCAGGGCGATCGGCCTCGCCACAGCATAGCTGCAGCGATCCGACCCCCGGACATGGCAGCGGGGAGCCCTGTGAAGGCTCCCGTCACTGACATGTCCCGGTTTGCCCCTCTTCCAGCCATAGACAGGAAGTAGGGAAACCACCATCTTGGTACAGTAGATTGTATTAACAATCGCGCCCCCTAGTGGTCAAGCACCATAGGGGGACTCAATGTTACAGTGAAAAAAAAAATTTAGTTTTAAAGTACAAAAAACAAGTATTAAAAGTTCAAATCACCCCTCCCCCCTTTCCCATTTTACAAATAAAATCATTAAAATAATAAAAAAGTTACACATATTTGGTATCGCCGCGTCTGAAAAAGTCCGATCTATAAAAATATAACATCATTTATCCCATGTGCTGACCACCGTAGAAGAAAAAAATTCCAAACGCCAAAATAGCGTTTTTTGGTCATTTTACGTCACTCAAAAAATGGAATAAAAGTGATAAAAAAGTTGCATGCATTCCAAACTGCTAGCGATAAAAAGTACACTTCAGCCCGCAAAATATGCCCCCTCACTGACGTCTGTAGGTGTTAGTGCAAAAAAGTTATTGGTCGCACAAAATGGCACCGCGGCGCAAATTAAAAAAATAGAAAATGTTTGGAATTTTTTTACGGTACCAAAACATAATGGAAATGCTACATGTTTGGTATTGCCGGATGCATATCAACCTGTAGAATACAGATAACAAATTATATTTACCAAAGATTGAACGCCGTAAAAGCAAAACACCCGGAAACATGGCAAAAATAAATTTTTTTCACAATTTGTCCCACTTGGAATTTGTTTGCGGTTTCCCAGTATATTCTGTAGTACAAATGATAAAACACCATTAGAAAGTACATCTTGTCCCGCAAAATAAAAGCCCTCATGTGTCTATGTAGGTGGAAAAATAAAAAAGTTATGGCTCTGGGAAGGCGAGGAGGGGAAAACGAACGTGTCACCCAAAAAAAAAAACGCCGGGTCCTTAAAGGGTTATACATGATACTAACAATTCCTGAGATCCCAGGAAAGTCATAAAAAACATATTCAATAGTTCTCCAGTTCCTGCGCCGCATCTCCCAGGTCTTCTGTTTAAATTCTTTTACCAATGCTGCAGTCTCGTGTCGCTCCTTAGATCACCGTTCAGAGTTGTTCCACATGGTGATGTAAATTAGTGGTACGTTACCGGCGCAGCCAATCAGCAGTTGCAGTGGTGACGTCTTGTTCAGAAGTGACGAAGTGTCAACAAATGACTGGAGAGACGTGGCGCTGGAAGTGTGGACTGGGCAGTAAAACTTTTATTTTAATGAGGCTCCGGTAGCTGCTGGTATAACATTTAAAAGAGGCAATCACCCCTTTAAAAATCATGGTGAAGCAGGGAACCATTGGCTCTCTGCCTTGTCAATTAGTCGTGTAGAGTGCAGCGATGTGTCCCAACATGGGGGTCATGATTATTTGGGTGCGCTTGGGATGGTTAGAGGCAGGGCCACACATGGTGTCATGTTTGGGCGTGGCCATAGACATAATCTTGTGTTATGTCATGTATTTGAGCAGGGCTCACTGCACTGCTATACCTAAGGAACCAAAATGTGAAGATGGCCTGCCAACCAGGCATTACCTGCAGGGGAAATGTAGAGTTAGGGTATGTTCACACGATGTACTGCGGGATGTACAGTACGCGCCGCAGTACATTGTGTTTTTCGGGAGCTTGTGCCAAAATGCGCTACACCAGCCGCGCTGTGAGGGGCGGCAGCCCGCCGATTTAATGCTCAAATCTGCAGTTTTCAGCCAGAAAAGAGTCATTCAAAGAGTCATTTGAGGCTAGCCCCGCCCACTTCAACTGATTAACCTGTTACTTTGAATAGGTAGAAACATGAGAATAACTGCCAAATGGGCGGGGCTAGCCTTTGGTGGGCGGGCTAACACCTGCTCATGAATAAGATTTGAGGGGTAAATGCTCTAAAACTGCAGCATCTTACAGAATAAGGGACACAGCGCTGGAAACAGCAGGTCTGACACTGGCTTGTGCTGCCCTCAGCAAGGGGCGCATAACCTATGTGACAGGTTCTCTTTAAAGTCAGCTCCAAATGAGATTCTTTTGGCTAGACCCGAAGGGCTTTGATACTTGAAAAGTGTCTTTATGTGTCAGAGCTTGGGTCTAATCCAGTGGATCAATCTGACTCTGGCTTTTAACCCCTTAGCGACCGCCCACTGACTTTTGGTCTTGGGCGGTGCAGGTCGTTCGTCTACAGCAACGTCTTTTGGTGTCGCTGCAGAAATCGGAGTTTGCAGCTCCCAGAGCCGCAGCGCTGAGAACAGAGCTGTACTTCACAGCCCTGTTCCCAGTGCAGCCTCTGCAAGCGCCGGTGATCAGGGGAAACCTCTGCAGCGATTAACCTTTTGATTGCCACAGTCAGATACCGCAGCATAACCAAAGGGCTTTCCCCTGCTCCGTCCGGTGATCTGGACTCCCGATGACCAGCCAGAGCCTGGGGAATGGCTCTGGAGACCTAGGGTAGCTCTTACAATCAGATAGCACCTATGAACCCACAGGTTTAATCCAGCAGTCACAGGTCCCCACTAGTGTTGAGCGATTACGTTGGCTATCGACATCGGGCGATAGTCGATAGTCGGCCACCATCGATAAGGTTTTTTCGAATCGAAAATTTCCCCATGACATTTTAAAATTATGGAGTCAAAAAACCTTTCATTTTTACAACCAAACAGGGGGGGAGAAGCGGGGGAAATTTAACATCCCCAACGCAAATGGAAACGTGCACATCTTTGGCAACACATTAGGTTATAAAAGCCACAGAAAAAAGTCACAGACCCTTAAATACCTTCTTGTACCACGCCTGACCCTTAAACTGCATCACCCCCCAAAAAAAAGTGCAGAAGGGGTATTATTTGAACCATCATTTTAACTTTAACTGGCATTAATATCCCCCGTCCTGGGCCAAGCATGCCCTAAAAACCTGCATGACCCAAGATTAAAAAATGCCGGAAGAAAGTAGTCTTTGAACCCCATTTTAGTTGAACGGACATTGACAAAACCTGTCCTGGAACACAGCATGACCCCAAAAACCTGCAGCCCCAGATTAAAAGTGCCAGAAAAAGGAGTTTTCAACCACCCCTTTTTGTTGAACTGGACATTGACTATACCTTCCGTCCCCAGCTGACCAGGGCCGGGTTCAGTGGGCGCGGTGAGAGCCCCGCTGGCGTCCCTATCTATTTAACCAAAGGTTAAAATGCCCTGATGACGCAGCAACGAAAAAGTCGTTGAAGCGAGTG
>JAODAL010048364.1:0-29084 GCA_025379985.1 Phyllomedusa bahiana | reverse complement strand
AAGCCCGGGAAAGCGCTGTATAGCTTGTACCCCCACCCCCCGGGGCCCACTGCAAACAGCCGACAACTTGGCAGGACCCATCGAAAAACCCCGCAGTCCGAGATAGAAACCCAAGGGGAACGGAGGCTGGTCTGGGGGGAAGAGACATTTCCTAATTTAGCGTAGAGGGGGTTTGGCACGTCCGCTCCAATACCAGGGGGCTGATGCGATGAGACCCCCCATCGGCGGGAAAACCCCAGAATGTGTCTAGGTAGACCACGACACCGTGGAAGGGGACCCCGAAGATATCTTCCAAATTTTTTAAAAATGGGGGCATTGCAAAACCCGAAGGGCATGACAAGATTTTCAAAGGTCCATCCCGGGTTAAAAAAACATCCCACTACCCCCTCTCGAATGCGATGAGGTTGTGGGCCCCGCGGTCAAATTGGAGAAAATTTTTGCTCGCAGGGTCAAACATTCCTGATCACGGAAAGGGATAGCGGTTTTTCACCTGATTTTGTTAAGGCCCCGATAGTCGATCACGGCCAAAAAGAGCCTCTTTCTTCCCCGAAGAAAAATCCTCCCCCCGCGGGGAGGATGATTTGCGTAAAAAGCCCTTCTGCGGTTTTCCTAATGTAGGTCGAATGGCCTGGGTCCCCGGGTACCGACAGGGGTAAACCCTCCCCCTGGAGGTTGGTCCGGCAGTGATCGATTGGGCGTCATAGGGACGATGAGGGGGAAGGATCTGGGCCTGTTTTCCTCGAGAAGACGTCCCAATCCTGGTTTTCCCGTAAAAAACCCTGGCAGAGGCCTGGGGGGAGGGTTGGGAAGGAACAAGCGCACCGGGCGGGTGCCCAAAAAGAGTTCCAGCAGTGGTCCCCAGGCACGCCCTCCCCTGTCATCAATTTAGCGTGGGGCCAGGGCTGCGCCCGGGACCCCCAACGGGCAAAAGAGGAAGACGGGGACAGACTAGAGGGAGATCTCCCCTTTTATGCAGGGCGCCCACGGGGGGTCACCGGCTTGGTCTGTACCAGATGGCGCCCCCTGCACTCCCTGTGCGGAGGATACCCCAAAACGGCTTCTCCAGACAAACCCACGGGAGCGGGTAACGGGATACAAGGGGGGCGTGGATAAAGTTCCCGGGGGAACCGGCCCGGAACGCAGGACCCGGGAATACAACCCCCGAGTCGTCCTGATCTCCACCGGCATAGTCAGGCGTGGGGGGGAAGAGTTCTCATAGGGTGCCCCCCCAAACTACCCTAGGGCGGGCGTTTCCCGGCGTTGGGGGCAAAAGCGGACAGCCCTCCGAAAATGATCCGGACTGGCGCAGTACAGCTACTTCTGTCACGCCGGGGGAAAATTCCTGCTCAAAATGTGGACTTGATCCCCCTCATGGGTTCCCTTCTCAAGGGTAGAGGAAGCGGCAGGGGAGGCTCTGGGAACCCGGAGCCGGGGTGGCAACGGCGGGGCGCGCCCCGGTCGCGATCTTGGCGGCGCTTTCTTTTCCTCTCTGTGAACGCCCCAAAGCGGTGGCAGGGGGATTTTAAATTCGCTTAAAAAGGGGGCAAATTTTTGCGGGGAAAAAGGGCGTCCTTTATACGTGGAAAAACCTTTTTTAAGGGGGCGCGCAGGGCGGCGTCATTTTCCGGGCAATCTGTGCCCGGGTGCGAAACTGTACTGCTACTTCCCCTGAAGTTTTTACACCCGGCGTTGGTTCAAGGTGCCGTTCCGCAAAAAACTTTGGACTCTCGGTTCACATATCATGTAGAAACTGTTTAAGGCCCACGACTTTAACGTGTGTGTGTTTTAATTTTTTACATGTGTCGAAACCCCGCCAGTGGCACCCGGTTTTCATACGTTTTTTCGAAATGTTTTTGGTGCAGAAACATACGTTATATTGGTTACATTGATTTTAACCATTGGAAAAGGGAAAGGGGGGCTTTTCCCTTTGGTTTTTCCCCGCCACTTCACAGGCTGTCATAAAAGGGCAAACTTTTGCAGGTTGGGGGTTTTTTTATTTTTTCTCTCTGAATTTGGAGGTCGGTGACCCCGTGGAGGCCCTGATTGGCTCGATTTAGAGGTAAAGGGTAGGATAGGACTGCCGATTTGAGACCACGTTTTAAAGTCGGGGGGGCTTAAACTGTTTTACTGATTTGAACCCAGAGTCTCAAAATTTTTTCATGTTGTAGTAGAAAAAATGCTTTTTTTGGGTTTCGACGTAGTGTATTGCCTTTTTGGAAAGTGCCGCGGCGGGGGTCTTTTTTGTGTACAGTAAATTACATGTGTGCGAGCCCTGCAGGGCACCCGGTTTGCATACGTTTTTCAGAAATGTTTTTGTGTGCAGAAACATACGTGTATACTTGGTGTACATTTATTTTAACCTATATGAAAGGAAGGGGTGCTTCCATTTTGGGTTTCTGTCCCCGCCCACTCTCACAGGCTGTCATAAGAAGGGCAGCTTTGCAGGTTGGGTGTTTTTTATTTTTTCTCTCTGAATTATGGAGGTGGGTGACCAGTGAGAGGCCTGATTGGCTCGATTGAGAGGTAAAGTTTGGATAGGACTGCCCGTTTTGGGACCATTTTAAAATTGTGTGGGCAGCTTAAAAATGTTCTGATCATGATAGGGAAACCGAGAGTCGAAAAGTTTTTTCATGTTGATAGTTTTGCAAAAATTTTGCTTTTTTTTAGGGATTTAGTCGTAGTGATTTCCCCTTTTTTTGCAAAAATGTGCCTTTGGGCGGTGGTCTTTTGTGTGTACATGTATAATTACATGTGTGCCCCCCAGCCCTGAAAGTGGCACCCGGGTTTCTTCATCGTTTTTTCAAAAAGGTTTTTTTGGGGTGCAAAAACATACGTTTTACTTGGTTTTCTTTGTTTTTAAACCCTATTGGGGAAAGGGAAAGGGGTTGTTTCCCAAATTTTGGGGTTTCTGTCCCCCCATTTCTCACAGGCTGTATAAGAAGGGAACCCTTTGCAGGTTGGGTTTTTTTTAATTTTTTCTTTTTTAAATTTATGGAGGTGGGTGACCAGTGAGAGGCCTGATTGGCCCCCGATTGAGAGGAAAAGGGATAGGATGGGCCCTCCCCGGATTTGAAAACCAAACGTTAAAATGTCGTGGGCAGCTTATAAATTTTTCTGATCATGATATTTTGAACGGGGGAAGTCTAAAAGTTTTTTATGTATGTTAAAATAGTTTAAATTTGCTTTTTTAGGGATTTGGGGAACGAAAGTTTTTTCCGAAAAAGATGCTCGGGGGGCTCCTCGGCCCGGGAATTCAGCGGGAAAAAATTGCAGATCCCACAGTCACAGGATCGTTTCCTTTTCCCATAAAAGGGTTGTAGCCGGGCCCGGGCCTTTTTCCCGGAAAAAACGGGCTGCCCCACAAAAAACCACCTTGGAAGGGGTTTAAACAGGAATTGGGCCCCCCCTTTTAACTAAATTTTGCATGGTGCATGGGTGAGGGAAACCCCTCCCAGGTTGGGGGGTCCCCGTAAAATTTAAAAAGGCAGGCCAAACGGGCTTGGGCCCCAACGGAGCCAGGGGAAAATCACCGGAGCGGGAGCGGCCCCCAAGGAGGAGGGGGGAATTTGGTTTGCTGGGGGTGACGAGTGCTGCACCATGCGGGTTAAAACGGGAACCCAAGTTTTTCCCCCTGCGGGGGCCATTTTGGGACTGTGGGTTTCCCCCCTTATATCTTCCACATTTTAAGCTACTTTACCTTTTTTACTATAACCTTTAATTTGTTTCCCCTTCCAAACCAATTAAATCCACTACCCCAAAAAACCATTTTAAAAACCTTCCCCCCTCTTATTATCCCCCTTTTTTTTTAAAAAAACCCAAAAACCCCCCCCAACTTTTTTTCCCCCCCCCCCCCAAATTTTTTTATCCCCCCCCCCCCCCCCCCCCCCCCCACCTTTTCTTCCCCCCCCGATGTGACTTGCTTGCGGTGGCCCCAAAAGTATGGTGGGGGCAAAAAATTTTCGGGGCAGGCTCGTAGTCGGGGTAAAGGCAGAAGGTAAGGCCGGGCAAGCTATGGTTCGTGGTCGGGGACAGGCAGGCCCGGGTCGGGCGGGCCCGGCAGAGATTCGTGGTTTATAGCCGGAACCCCGGGGTATGGTACACGGTAGATCAGGACCGAGGACAATGGGGAAGATTTCTCGTTTAGGAAAGGGCCCAACAAAGTTTCCCGGGGGGGGAGGGCCGGAAGTCCCCAGGTAAAAAGGAGTGCCGGGGGCAAATTCCCCCTTTTTAAACCGGCGCACTGCTCCTTTAAATCTCCCAGGTCGGCGCCGGGGCCCCTTAGACCACGGGTCCGCGGCTTTCGGACGAAAGGAGACTCCCGGGGGAAAACCCCGGAGCGCCCCCTGGGAAAGTTTTAAACGCGCCAGAGGGGAGTGCGCCCGCCGCCGACACCCGGGGGCCAAGGGGCGGCACTCTCCGGGGGAGAGCGCGGCGGCGCCCGGGGAGGAGGAGTCGGGGCCGCCCCGGTCGAAAACCACAATTTTACATTAACTAAAAAAGGGCCAGGGTTTGAAAAAAAAAATGGAAGTGCAATCACTACAACCTTTTTTCAGGGTTTGGGGTGGGGGAAATTTGGGAGTCAAAAATTTAAAGGGGAAAGGCCATTAGTATCAGAGTTTTGGAAAACCTCTTTAAATTATTCATTGTAAACTAGGACATTCAATCAAATAATATTAAAAATATATGATGACAGTGACAGTTTGTGAGCATAGGTTACAGAACTTCTACACCCAATGTTTCTATACAGGTAAAATGATTTGCTTTGTCTGCATTTGTTATCATGAACAGGTGTGTTACAGCAATTAGAGTCATTTGATTCCAATGAAGTATGTATAGATAGAAATGATAATACAGGCAATTTAATTTGGTAACCTCTCTATATATAGTTGTCTGTGTATAGATATACTTGTAAGCCACGGTCTATTTAAAGGGAGTCTCTCCACACTTCCATGAATCCTTAATAGTTATATAAATAGACCAAAATATATGAAATACATTTATTCGTTGACTCAAACCAAATAGTCTTGATCTCAACAATAACAACAATATAAAAATGTGTTCGAAAGGATGGCACAGTATACTTAATTAAGAGTGAGTCAGTCCATGACCTCCTTGCGGTATGCATGCATCCGATTAGGATAGCTGGGAGACGCCGACACCAGGTACGAGACACAGCTGCAACGTTTCGAAGGTATATCTATACACAGACAACTATATATAGAGAGGTTGCTTTTTTCTCCAGTGCGTTACAAAAGACTAGTATGTCTTTTGAGGAGATTGCCGGAATTACAAACAACAGGGCAGAGAAATTTCACTTCACTGAAACACAACTTGCTAATATATTAAAGCAAGCAGAGACTGCTGGACTTAAATGGGACAAAATGAAACAAGATACGAAAATAGACCATATTAAGAAGTATGAAAGTTTAAAACGTAAAGAATTAAACCTCCGTAGCAGCATCAACACTTACAGAGTATTTGAAAATATCACGGAAAACCGAGGGGACTGGGATCCGCTACAGCCTATCCTGCTTCCTGATAATTCAAGAATATAAAGAAAAATGGTTTGCTATTAGTAACCAGTACTCCTTGGACTTAATTTTCCCTTATGTTCAGTATATACAAGAGTCTTTGGAAAATCGGGGCGATTTGTATAAGAAATACTGAAGACTGTGCAAAAAACAGTCACGTCTGAACGTTTGTAAAGACACTACAGGATACGAACAACTTTTGGGAAAACGCGCTTAAATTTACTGCAAAATAAAATCAAGAAATTTGAACGTGATTGCAAAGACTATCTAAACAACAGAGCCCTACACATGGGCTGAAGAGAGGAATCGATTAGGAGATGAATCGTATAAAGAGAGAAGTGAAAATCATCGGAATGCGTCTTCTAGCGCATCAAGTGTGAACGGACCAGAGCAAATGAAATTGAGGCAAAGGACAGAAACCACCTTTTTTGGAAGACCCGACATTATTGGGAGATCGTGGCGCGACATCTGGGATATAGATCAAGAAACAAAGAAAAAAACGACCAGGTGTAGGAAGAGCCAAAAAAACAGGACTTTGAAGAATCTTGTGCTCAATATCTCTACTAAACAGCTAACGGAGGCGCAGACAGCATTTCTGAATAAGGGAACTAAATTTTTGTGCCCACACACTCTAGAGAATTGTTTGATTTTGAAATGATCTGTATAGTTATGTCGCAATAACGAGTAAAAATTTTTTTTTCATCAAAAAAGTCAATGAAAATTATGATTTTTATGGCTCCAAAGAAAGTATATAAGAATAGTACTTTTGACCCAGAGATAGAGAAATTTCTTCCCTAACAGTGTTTCAACAACTTTTTAACTTGAAGAGTAACTCGAGGTTGGAAAATGTCAAAAAGGTTCCACCTAATTTGGGAGTAGAGATGAGAACAAACCCAAATAAAAAACTTAAAACTGATAATTCAGTAATTATAAAAAAAAGCAGATAAAGGGGGGGCCTCTGTTGTCCAAGATAGACAACAATATATGGATGAGGCCCTTAGACAGCTTAATGAAACTCAAATATATATGAAACTCAATAAAGATCCCACTACTGAGATTCAGAATATTATTAATAGCTTATTAAATGAAGAGGTCATGAGAATATAATAACTGACAGTATTAGGAAATCTCTGATAATGAACAACCACGTGTCCCCATCTTCATATAGTCCCCAAAGTGCACAAATCTACTACCAACCCCCTGGGAGACCATCGTTTCAGGGTTAACTCCATTTAGAACCTTTAGCCAAATACATCGACGGATTTTTAACAAACCTACAGTAAAGAGTAAAGTACAGTGCCTTACAGATACAGGTCATTTTTTGAGAACCAAAGAAAATATAGATTGTACTGATGTGGACTTATTATGTACTTTGGATATCCAATCCTTGTACCTAATATTCCTACAAAGAAGGCCGGGAGGTAGTTAGAGAGGTATTGTGGGGGACTCAGCGTTAAATATAAAATCCATTAAATTTTCCCGATGGCATTACTGGATGTGGTACTTTCAAAGAATTTCTTTAGATTTGGTGATCAATTCTACCTGCAGCTACAGGGGGCCTCGATGGGGGCTCCTGTGGCTCCCAAATTTCGCCAAACATTTGTTGCCATGCTAGAGGAAAAATTTATTTTTCCGTCTAGATTCACATCTAACATCATACTTTGGCGTCGCTTTTGTTCGACGATGTGTTCCTGCTATGGAAGGGGCCAGAAACTGAATTGGATTCCTTTTTGGAATATATTAATGGCTTACATTTATCTGATAAAGTTTACCCTTACTAAACACTCGAATGTTGTAGAATTCCTTGATGTCCAGGTTATAAAGAATGACAAAAAACCCGGAAACGACACTATATAAGAAAAGTATTTATCGAAATAACCTATTACACCGTAAGTCATTTCATCATCCCAAGTATTTAACGGAATCCCAAAAGGCCAACGATTCGGGCTAAAAGAATATGCTCAAATGATCAACAATATACAGAAAAGGCTGTGATATGGTTGAAAGTTTGAAAAAAGAGGTTATGATAGAAATGTAAACAAAAAGTGGCAGAGAAGTACAAATATTAAACGTGAAGATCTTCTAAAAATTAAAAAGAAAGATAATGAAAAATAAAATAATGTTCATATCTATGTATGATGCTCATGCAAATTTAATTAAAAAAACTATTTTCAAACACTGGCAGATACTTAGAAGTGATCCAGTTAGAGATGGGCGAATCGATTCTAACGAAGTGGAATTCGTTTAGAATTTCAGGAAAACTTCGGTTCGTAACGAATCGAACTTTGGGGTGATTCGCGGGAACGAAGTGTGCTTTTCATTGATAAAATGGCTGCGAGCACATGGCGTTACATGGGGCAAAGCCCCTCTGGGAGGAAGAAGGGCATAGCCTGCATGACATGTGCAGAGATGAAGCCAATCAAGACCCGGGGGGATTCTGTGACGTCACCAGCACTATATAAGACCGAGCGCGCCGCTGGGAGCTCACATCCTCTCACTGTACTGAAAAGGGAAGGTGCTGCGCGGGTGATAGCGCTTTCTGAAGAACTGATTTTTAAAACAGCGATTTTTGTGGGGTGTCTCAGTTGTCTCAGAGACTGTTCTCTGAATGTTCAATTTCTGATTTTTTGGGGGATTGGATTTTGAAATCCATGTGCGTCACTGCAGCTGCATATACATTCAATATCCAAGTGGGATCTAAGCCAGTTCCTGTTGTATTCATTTTAAAGAATACAGCGTTTTTACCAATACAAATACACTTCATTTTTGGTCTGCTCAATTCTTTGCGCAAATTTACATCAGGGGTTAATTTTAAGCGTTGTTTTGCTGGTGTTCTGACAAAAATAAAACGTCTTTTTAAACGCCAAATATATATTTTTTTTTTGGTAGCCTAATTCACAAGCAATAGGTTATTACAATTTATCTCTTGTTGTGTGAGGCGTAGAAGAAAAATTCGCCATTGTAACACGCTACATAGCTACTTGTTTGTGGTGGCGCAATTTATTGCGCAATTTACATCAGGGTTAATTAAGCGTGTTTTGCTGGTGTGCTGGACAAAAAATAAACCGTCTTTTTCAACGCCAAATATATATATTTTATATTGGTAGCCTATTCATCAGCAAAGGTTAATTACATATTTTATCTCTTGTTGTGCTGGCGTAGAAAAATTACACCATTGTAATAACGCTACAAGCTACTGTTTGTGGTGGCTCTCAATTCTATTGCGCAATGTATTATCAAAGGGTTAATTAAGCGTGTTTTGCTGCTGTTGCTGACAAAATAAACCGTCCTTATTTTCAAACACCGAAAATATATACATTTTTCTTTGTAGCATAATTCACAAGCGAAGGTTTATTAAGCCTGTGTGTGTGCTTTTACATTTTAGTAACACCCACAGTGCGTTGTAACAACAACATACAAGTAAATTTTTCCTGGCCATTTGTGGAGCGCATTTATTATCAAAGGGGTTACAATGCTTGTTACTGGTTCATTTGGATGTCAAAAACAGGGTGTATATTTATCCCAAATATACAGATAGCGTTCATCAAAACAGTGTCTGTTTACATTTTAGAAAAAACAGTATGTCAGACAGAGACGGTCGGCAGGCCTCTGCAACTGCGAGGTAGCAGTCGGCACAAAACATTTCTGAAAGGGCCCAGGTCGGCAGCACTGAAGGGGACGTGCCAAGCAGGGTCACTCGGTGACGGGCAACAACTGCCGCTGTCATCTAGCGGCCGTGGTTGTTCAGCAACCCCAAGGGTTCTTGATTTGGGGGGTTGACTAGTTCATATCACTTTCCTCCCAGATGACATCTGACAACCCCAGCCAAGAGTCGGTGGGAACCCTCAGACACCAACACTTTGTTGGCTTGGCCGGGTAGCAGTTCAGTGGCCTTCACTTGTCCTCTGCCCGCATTTGTCCCATACTGTTCCCTCAGGCCAGGATCTACTATGTGGTCTGGGCTCAGCGCCACTATAATAGCGAGGACGAACCAATTTGACGGTGGGCAGACTGCAGCTACTTGGCAGCGAATGAAATGGGGCCAATATCCCCAGCTTTTGCAGTAGGCGGCAAAGTATAAATGTGGAGAGGGCATGGGAGGTCATGTGGTGAGAGGTCAGCATCGGCTTACAAGTCCGGTGATTGATGGAGGAAGTAGTGACGAATGAACACAAATAGATGTGATGTAGTCCGACCGCACTTGGGAGCCGGGTGAAGCAAGGGCTACATCTATCGTCAGGAGAAAGAAGAGGGCGCTCTCAGCTTGCGCGTCAGTCAGCGGCGCAGCCAGCAAGTGGGTTGTGTGGCCGTGAGTCAGCAGGGTTGGGTAGCAAGCAAGTAGTGTTGAGGTCGGGAGCCAAGCGGACACGGGGTAGTAAACCACGCTTAGAGGTTCCAGGACAGTAGCGGCACAGGGGCTAGCTGAGGCTAGCAGGCGGCAGAGTAGTCACTCAGTGCGGAGCGTTGGCGGTTAAAATCAGATACTCGGCGGCCTGTTGGCCGTTTTCTTTGCTAAGACCACACGGAGGAGCCGAACAAATATGGGTTATGTAGAATCTGTGGCAGAAAGTGAAGCTTGGCCAGGAAGCATAGACGTTGGCTCAACGGCCCTGCGCAACACAATTGCAGCGTCACCATCGGTGGCTGGGAGAGAAACGTAGGCCTCAGATGTGGTGGTTCCATCCTGCCGCTTGCTGCAGCAGCAGACAGCGGCCAAGTGGCACGCAGTGCCATTTCAGCCACCAGTCAAGGCTTCACCACCTCCTGCAGGAAGGCAGCCTGTTTCTCTTTGACATCCTCTCCCGGGCCAAGATGCTCATGCTCCTCGCTACTCATGGCGCCAGCAGTCTGTTTAAAGAGAGGCTGATTGTAAAGAAGACAAACAGTATGCGTGTTCAACCATCTAAGGTGCAGCAGCTGACCGTGCTCCTGTCCAAGTTGTTGGTCCTGCAGTCCCCTCCCTTTCCAAATGGTGGGGACTCTGCACCATTCAGAGAACAATGGCTTGTCCGAGCGAGATGGTGAGTTCCAAGCACGTTAATTTTTTTCCAAAAGGCAGTACCAGCACTTCATAAATATGTAAACAGAAAGAGAAGGTTGGGTCATCAGTCCTTGAGGCTATCAGGTTTGAGGTCCAAGGTAAACGGACAGCGCGGACGTCTGGAGCTGTAACTATGGTCAGGGACTGAGTACATGTCCTTTACGGCCCACTGGGTGGAAGTGCTTCCTGCCCAGGCACACTACAAACTTGGACAGGAGACGAGCTTTCTCCTCCACGTTGTCAAACTGCTGCATCCTGCGCCAATGTCCGCAATCCTCATCCTCCACCCACCACCACCATCTCAGCCTCCACCAAGTACCTGCTCCATCCATACCACTGTGTAGGGCACAGCGGTGTCACGCAGTTCTACAACCTAGCTTTGCCTTCGGCGAACGAAAGGTCACACAGGGGGAGGAACTGCTCCGCGTCATGCAGCAAGAAATCGATGTGAGGCTTTTCTCCGCGCCAACTGCACAAAAAATCGGAACCCTGGTGACGGACAATGGGAAGGAAGAATGGATGTCCGCGCTTGCACCGAGGAGGCCCATCGGGTCCATGCGGCCCTGCATGAGCGCACGTTGTCAATCTGGTTGTAAAAAAGGTTCCTGAAGTCTTCACGATCTTCCAGAACATTCTGAAAAATGGCCAGGAAAACTGTGCATTGCACCTTTATCCATTGTACAAAGCCCAAGAACACCTTCCTCGAGTCTGCCAGCGGCAGAACGGCCATCCCCACCAACACGCTCTGATATGACGGATGTTTCCACCCGCGGAATTCCTGCCTGCACATGTTGGACCGAGCTGTATATGAAACAGAAAAGGCCATTAAGATGTTTTGTGATCCAGGCAGACAATGAAGTACATCCCCTGTGTAACATTTGATGTCAACCAGTGGCAGCTCATGCGTGACACCTGCCGTGTTGGTTTGAGGCCATTCGAGGAGGCCTGCGTTATTTGGTCAGTCGCCAGGACTACGGGGATGAATACGTCATTCCAATGACTGAATGTCCTGGAAAACAGATGCTGAAAAAATCTGTCTGGGGCAGGGGATGGAGATGTGGCGATACTCATCTCGTGGCCACTGAGTCTGGTGGGGACTGAAATGGAGAGGAGGGGAGGAGGAGAGACATTGGAGCAGAAGCATTGTCTGGGTGAAATGAGTGGATTTTCTACCCAGGTGACAAGTGGGAGGAGAGGAGCAGCTGGAGGAGGTGGATGGAGATGAGGAAGACGAGGCCAGATGACTCCCATGCACAGTGGCAGTAATACAGTGGAAAATGGGAGGCAGGGAGCCCCTCGGTGGAGTCACTTGTGCAGATGGTCCCGCAGCATGCTTATTTGCCTGGCTCGTGACAGCCGAAATAGTCAGCATCCGGCAGGATGGGATGACTTATGGCTCTCCACCTATTGGACACCTCGCTACCGGTCCATAATGGGAGCATTTTTCCCAGCTATTGAGAGCGAAGACAAACTCAGAATACTATAGGGAAATCCTCCGGTAAATCAGTTGGCCGCTGCCTATGTGCGGCATCGTCCCTCCCTCTGACAGGTTCTCCGACGGGGGGGGATCCTCAGCGCTTCACGTACTTACTGCCGCGGCTGCTGGGGGAAGGTAGGGGCGGGTAGGAGCAGTACCAGCTCCATCAGCAGTAAAACCTAAGTCTGGAGTCACTAATGAGAGCTTCCTTCCACCCGCATAGTGAGGAGGGCAGTCACCAGCCAGCAGAAGCAGCAGCAGGACATGGAGCATTTACATGGAACCAACAGGTTGTGGCCTACTTGGACAGCCACCTCTGCGCCACCACCAGTTAGGAAGATCCGCTGGACTAACTGGGGCAGCCAAACTGGATGTTGTGGCCGCACTTGCCGAGTTTGCAGTGGAGAAGACTGTTTCCTGCCGGCAGTAGTTAGTGTGGAATCAGACGGGGTGTTTCAGTGCGGCGGGGGACCATCAGTTACCCAAAGGAGAACCCGACTTGTCAACGGGAAATGTATGAACGGGCTGACCTTTGTAAGATTGAACAGGGTGGAACGGCCAGGATTTCACCACACCAATGCCTTAGGCGTTCAGTCTGGGTTTCAAACTACCTGCCTCAAGCACTATTCTGATGCCGCCACCCGCCTGATGCCCACACATCTTGCTGATAGCTTTCTCCATCTGCCTTACCACCGTCTTTACCAGGGGACTGGTATTGGCCACCCACCTCAAACTCTGCTACTGCTCTTTGTGCCACTCTATGTGCTCATGCTGCTGCGGCTGTTGCTCGTTGGCGTGGTGACATCCCACCACTGTGGCTTGTGCCATCTGCGGCCTAGGTTATGTTTTGCCACCTCCAGACTGTCATTGTAGCCACTCTCTGGACCTCATTGCTGTGCTACCTAGTCCATCACCTCCACTCTCTGTGATTGTGCCACTGCATGTACTCATGCTGCATGACGCCTGTGACCTCCGCTCCTCAATTCATTGTTGCCCGCTCTTGGCTCAATACTTATTTTGCCACCTGCAGAATGTCATTGTGCCACTCTCTGACCTCATGCTGCTGCTGTGACTCCTGTCGTGCCTCCACACTGTGTACATTGTGCCACTGTATGACCTCATGCTGCAGCCGTGGCTGTGCCGTGCCCTCCACACTGTGGCCTACTCATGTTTTTGCCCACCTCCAGAATTTGTCAGTGGTGCCACTGTCTGACCCTCATGCGCTGACTGTGGCTGCTTGCCGTAGCACTCCCTCACTGTGTCATTGTGCCACTGTCTGACCTTATGATGCTGCTGTTGCTTCCTGCCGTGCCCCACCACTGTGTCATTGTACCACTCTTTGGCCTTCTCCTTTTTTGCCAGCTTCAGCTTCCAGATATTGTCATTGTGCCACTGTGGACCTCATGTGCTGACACCGTGACCTCCACACTGTGTCATTGTGCCACTCTGCGGCCTGGTACTGTTTTGCCTACTTCCGAAATTTTCATTGTGCCAATGTCTGATATCCTCATGATGCTGTGGCTTGCCGGGGCCCCATGTCACCTCCACACTCTGTCACATAATGTTGCCACCTGGCTTCAGTTTGTTTTTTTCCAGCTTTTGCTGCCATGACTTTATCAGGTACGTTCCTGCTTCAGTTTTTTGGTCAGTTTTGCCCCCATAAGTGCCCACGGGCATTTTATAGTGAAGCGAGATTCTAAGACGGCGCAAGTCATGGTTGCTTTTTTACAAAACAAAACATTGTATGAAGACCAAATCCAAGCTTCCCTTGCATATTTAAGCATGGCACAACGTTTACCAGCACCTGCAGCTTGGGCAGCCTGGAAAATAGCTGTTTTTTAACGTGATTCGTGCGAAGTAATTGCGGAACGAAACGAACTTTGGTCAGGAAAAATTCGGTCCGACGGTTGGAGAGACCGACCGAATTTTTGAGAAATTAGCCCATCTCTAGATCCAGATTTATGGGGCTATATTTTAAAAATCTACCATTGTGTATTTAATCGAAGGGATAAACTATCGGTGGATATTGTTGTATCATATGATATGAAAAACGCACTACAAGGAAAATGAGATTGAATACTTGAGAACAGGAACCCATGTTGGATGTTTAAGATGTCTGAAACTGTTACGTATATCATTAAAGGTTCCAAAGTATCAAACATCTCTACCAAAGGATTTGATATTCCAATAAGAAGCTTCTACACGTGCAATACTTATCAGGTTATTTAACCTTATAAAATGCCTCTTGTGGTAAAGTCTACATCGGCCAAACTTAGTAGGGAAGTGAGAATTAGATCAATGGACATCGTCCACTATTAGTTCATGTAAAGAAAGAAAGATAATATAGAGAGGGAACTTGATGCTAAAAGAAAGTGTGGAGAAACAACTATCGCAAGTCACTTTATAGAGGGCAGGTCACACTGTCTTCAGATATTCGAATGGTGCGTTCTTGAGCATATAGATGAAGGACAGACACGATAGGGTTAGGGAGAGGGAAATTGCTTCAACGTGAAGGCATATTGGATACGGAAAAAGCATGCACTCACTCCATTGGTCTAAAACGAAAAAAAACTTAAGCTTTTAAAGCCATTTTTGTAGGCTACCGTTTCAGTTGTGTGTTTGTTTTAGGATAGTATGGTTTATATGTGTTGTGCTCCACTTTAACGTTTTTACATTATGGAATTAGGTATAAGTAACTCCATGCAATCTATCACGCTTGCTTGACAAAGAAGGGAAAAACACTTCGAAACGTTTTGCAGCTGTTGTTCGTACCTGGTGTACGGCCGTCTACCCCAGTATCCTAATCTGGATGCATGCTCATACCGCAAGGAGAGGTCATGGACTGACTCACTCTTAATTAAGTATACTTTGCCATCCTTTCTAACACATTTTTCTATGGTTGTTATTTGTTGGGATATCAAGACTTTGGTTTGTTGACGGTCAACGAATAAATGTATTTCATATATTTTGGTCTATTTATATAACTATTAAGAATTTAATTTGGTAGCCTAGCACAATATTCTATATTAATTAGGAATCCATGTATTATTTGTATTGTTTTTCAAGTACTTTTTGTATGGATGAATGATGCACAGACACATATCCTAAATCAATGCTGGCAATATAAACTGGACATTTTATGAGGCAGATAACTGACCTTGTATCTAGTAAGTGCTTCCTTTAGGCACCTGTGTTTCTTAACTGGTTTGGTTGTGAAATGTGGTGTTTAACAATAATTGACATCTTTATTTATAGAAAATGTGTTAAGAAAACAACACAACAAAGTCATTGAACACTCCAGCACATGTCACTCTAAAGCTCTGTGCTATGCCCTTTGATGCTTGTCTAGGTTAAAAATACTAGTTATTTGAAAGAAAGGAAGACATTGTAAGATCTTGAAAGGCACATATTGAAGTAAGCCATACTGCAGACCTAAAGTTCGAGACATATCGGTTGGAAACCAACATGGACAACATTTATAATAATATCACCAGATAATAGAGATAACCAGCTTTATTACCTGTTTCACCCTTAAAATTAAGACAGTAGTCTTATATTCTTTTTGCCCTAGAGATGCACTGGTCTTAATTTTTGGGGGTTGTCAATTATTTTTTCCATATGAACAAGAATTAAGATTTATTGTTTTGAACAAAAAAAAATCAACGTATTTAATATCTGTAGTCTCCACAGCTTCAAACATTACCAGGCAAACTCTGAATTTCCATCAAGAATTTCTTGTGACTGTTTCCATGTACAACAATCTATGTTACATTTACCGATCCTGGTATTTATGAATAAAAAGTTACATTTATTGAAAGACAGTCATGTCCTCATCTTCTGGAACATCATCATAACTCTCCAAACCCTGAATTTCATGATGAATTTCTTGTGACTCCATTTCTTTTAGAATCATTGGCCCCGAACTCTCATGTCTAGCAATAGCATTTTCCTTAAATGAGCACCTCTTGTACAGGTAGCCTCCCACACAAGGTAAAACCTATTTAAAAGATCTGCTAACACTAATGTATGGCGTTTGTGAAGCTGTAGCAATGACTGCCACTAGGTCTTGTTTTCAGGGGAGGCCTTATATTTCTAAGCTTGAAAAAAATTACACTAGGTCTTATTTTGCGGGGGATGTCTTATTTTCAGGGAAACAGGGTAGTAGAATCTGGATTTATACCAAATGTGAGAGAGAAACGTAACAATTGAATGGACAGCTAATGGGTGTAAGTTATTTAAGGAACAATTAAATAAACCAACAAGCTTAGCACCTGTGGAAAAATGGGGGAAATAACCAGTTTGTCAAATTGAGTATGTTGTTTGCTTTGTTTACTTAGTCAGTGGATTCCATTCAGTTCTTCTCATAGATGTTAATGGGGGGTACACCTGTCATTGGAGTGCCACCTACAGGAATGTGTTGACCTGTATGAAAATGTCTGCAGGTTGTACAAGAACTGTGCTATCTGGCTAAGAAACTATCTTAGAGATTTTCCATCAGTGGGCAATGTGTGGACTATGTGTATGTCTGGCTGATATATAGGTTTGCACACATAAGGCACTTTCTTTTCCATTTTACCCATCTCCTCTTTTTATCTTTCTTCGCTCACATCCAAATACACTTTCCCTTTTCTGGGTACCCAGTTATGTCGGACTGGGGTGCCTGGGGCCCACCAGTGGAGTTGATACTGGACGCCCACCAGTGGAGTTAATTTAGGGACCCACAAGTGGAGTTGATACTGGGAGCCCACCAGTGGAGCTGATTCTGGGGGCCTACTAATGGAGTTGATTCTTGGGTCCACTAGTGGAGTTGATTCTTGTGACACACTCCACACTACCCTAATGCACCTTAAAAAAACATTCTGCAATTTGCATGTTCTACATATATATTATATAGAGTGAGAGCACTAAGTAGCAGTCATCAGTGGTAAGATTCACAATGTATAGTTGGAGCTCCTCTATGTGTAGTAATTATGTAGATCAATAAAGGTGTGTCATTAGACTTAAATATTTAAGAAATCCATACAGTTTTCCACATAGAGTTTTATTTGATGAAGTTCTTCTATTCTAGAAACTTAAGGGGACATGTATGAAAACTGTCTAGGAGTAAGACTTTTTTTGTTGTCCATAGCAACCAATCAGAGCTCCTCTTTCATAGTTTCAGAGCACTATGTTGCTATGGGAAACAATGAAAGCCTTTGACCTAGACAGTTTTCATACATGAGGCCCCTTATGTGTTGTAGACAGCCATGATTAATTTTGGGAATCGTAATATGCTACTTGTATATATTTGATTAATGTAGCCTGCCATGTTACTAATAAAGTATTGCATTCTTGGACAATGTGACCATATGTTTGAGAAAAGTCCTACCTCTCCAAAATTTTTATCATTTTAACTGAGAAAGTATGTTATGCTATCTTGTTATTGTTTTATAGGAATTTTCTGTTTTTTAATACAATTGCAAAATCTAAATGTCTAGGAGAATCTTTGTCACTGTTGCTTAATGTACGGCATGTGGACGCTAAGATCAGCAGATGACTGCAGAGGCCAGTAAGAAGCTCACAGTCACATGAGTAGGGAGCACTGGAAGACCCTTGCAATGGAATGGGGGCAGGGGGAGAGGTGAGTATGGAATAATTTTTTTTATTTACTGCTGTGGCTTGCACATTTTTACAGGAAGTGGAAATCCCCTTTAATACACCCACAACTCCTAGTCAACTTGGAAGCCATGTCCCTTTTTACAAATAAAAGTGTTTTCCTATCTAATTATACAGAGATCTTTTACCATTGCATTAAACATGTTCTTTTGATGTCCATAGGGAACAGAAGCAATATAATAAAAATATATACATTTTAAATATACAACAATTCATGATAATAGACATGTGCTTTATATTGTTGTCCCAAAACCCATATTATTGATTATTTTTATTACTTTTTTCTTTAAGGATAAAGCAGAAGATGAGTAGTGTAAAAGCTGCAGAACATCAAAGAAAATTTATTTTCTCATTTTGCATCATTTTTAATCTGTATCACACTAAATAAATTACCCCACATGGGAATTTACCATATTTCTGTATGAAAGTAAAAGAGAGAAAAGATCAAAATCAAGCCATGTTTTCTGTTTTTGTCTGTCAGTTGGTGACATTCTGCATAATTAACCATATGTTTACTATATATCTTTGAACTAGTTGAACTGATATTTTTACAGCCTGAAATTGTCCAAATTCTAATGTCTAAATGACATTAACCTGCTTATCATTGAAAGTATATAAACGTGTTGAATATGTGAAATCTACACCCTTGTCAATGTCATAGAAGCATATATGTTTAAACATAGAAACGCTTCCTTACAGCATGAAGCATGAGTGTTAAGTAAAACATAAAACAAAGTACAATGCTTAGAAATAATAGTCATTTCCTATTATACCATATGTGTTAAATGTTGTGAATTGGTGTCCCGAGGCAATGAATTAAAACAGGTTTTAATTTGAGCCTATTAAAATGCCAGTTCTGGTTACAAGGAAAATAAGTCAAAACCATTAATGAAAGTAAAAATATATATTCTTGTTTAGTAAAGGTTTTGTTCTGTAAAATGTCTATATACTGTATATTTACATTTTTATTTCAGTTTAACCGTAGGGTGTGAAACCATTGGTTATATGCCTGCTGGCAGAAGCACAGAATTAGAGTTCCTCTGTTCTATAAAGTGTGAATCTGTGACTCCTATTAAAATGGAAATATTCAAAGCAAGCAGGCGTCTGTAACTGTCTGTTCCAAGGACATGTTAATGCATTTGAGAGGATATTAAAGCTTAACACAGAAAAGAGGTCCTGGTGGCAAAATGTAAGGCTGCTTAACAGAATTACAGGCAGAACTGTTGCTCATATTACTGTTATACCTTCTAAGCAGGAAAGATTTAGGATGAGAATAGAACGTGTGGACAGGCCAGACTTGCTTAACAGTCCTTCAATGGCAGGAGACATTATCATTTTTATAGGGAAATATGTACCAGAGCAGTTGGCATATCATACGGAGATATGTGTAATTGTATCACATGCTGTACCTGACCTTGTATATTACACTAAATGTGCTATAAATATTAGCTAAATTGGTAAAACTGATACAGCAATGATTACTAAGTCCAAGACCCTGAGAAACAAGAAATGAAAAGAAATGACGCATTCTGAATAAGGGTGCTAAACACTTACAACTGAGATTTATCTCGAAGCAGGACAGAAGCAGGGCAAATTGCCATGAGACCTCCACCACTATGCCAAATTTAAAATGATTCAACACACTGAACATTATTCAAAACAGTTTAATATACAATATGATACTGTTGAACTATTAGAAATGAATTGTATTCAAATTACTATTCATGACCTACATTGTTAGTGAGTTTTGGAGGCATAAGTACTACTGTACTGTAGGAGACCTGTAAAATGTACCATCATCAAGCTATCACAAGAAGTTACAATAAATATATTGTTTGGTAACTATTTGGCAATGTCTCACCAGATTAAGATGTTGCATTTTTCGATCTGGTCCAACCGTGTGGAAGGGCAACGATGCTGGATTGCTCGCAGATCCTGTGCTGCACCCCATTTGAGTCTATGGGGACTGGAATGGATGCCAAGGGCAATGCATTCAGCTTGTTGCATGTGGAATTCCCTTCCGTTGTGGCACTGGATTGCCAGACATATGTAACCAAGATTCAAGTGATGGAGCTGTACTTAATTTGCTTAATGTAATAGACTGTGTGACAATCTTTACTTGCAAAGACTAGATCTCAGTAATTGTGGCTGCAGAGAGCTCACCGGAATTGACTTTACATGCCCATGGGGCATCTAATGCATGATAGTTATCCAAAGTTATGATGCAGTTCAAATACAAAACAGTTCCAGCATCCAGGTCCAGATGCGTATAAAAACTGGAATATATTAGAATCTATTTAACATTACAGATAGTATATGCTCACATAGACATAAGTCCATTAATACTTTTCAAACTTGTGTTCTTAATCATTGCATGATTATGGGCAGAAGTTTGAAACACGTTAGAAGATTTTTATTTAGGTATTTCCTATGACTTAAAATGGATTCTAATAAAAAGTACATCTCTTATACACATCAGGACCTAGATGTTGGAACTGTTTTATATTTGGACTGCATTGATATACCGTTCCATTTACACCTAACACTCCCTCATAAATTGTTACACAGTTATCCTGTGCATAATTGTGTTTTGAGATAAGGAAATTAGATAATCACCCCAGTGGGGATAGATACTAATGTGGATGGTAACAGTGCTGTCCAGTAGATTGGCATTATGTATGCATTGGAAATAAACAATCACTGTAGCTATCATCCACCAGATCTGTCTTTGGTGACCACATTACGTTATATAAAATATTATAGCATATTTAGCAGTTGGACATTTGTTTACATCAAACAACCAACTGGATTAGAGAAAAATATGAAAATCACACTGGATCTCACATATAAAAATAAAAAGTAGAACAGCTGCCCATAACAACTAATCAAATAATATTTTTTCCTTTAACTTTTGCTGACGTGATATGCATATATGCCAAGATGTCAAATGGGGTGCATGGGTTGGGCTTCGGAGTCGGTTGCTCACTAAAAAACTCAAATCTGGTCATTCAATGCACTTAAATGCATAATTACAAGATCTAAGTTGTTAGACAGGGGTGTCCTTACCCAATTCTCTCTCACAAGACTTGTCAGGTTGCAAGCATTTGGTGGTTTAATCAAAGTGCTAGGCTCTCCATGTTACTACTTATATTTTACCCTGCATGAGGGAGGGTGAAAAAGAATGTCAGTATATGTAAACACTAAGGGCAAGATGTCCGGAAATTGCCGGTGCTACGTCAGTTTTTAGGCGCATTACATGAGTGTAAAGTACGCCAGAAAATTCGACCCTATCAAAAATATGGCATCAGGAATACCTTGCATAGTAAACATAATGCGGCTAAAAATGATGAGCTGTGTGCCTCCATAACGAAATGCGCCTATGAGGCACATAGCACATCATTACAAGTGTATATGTGTTAGGTGCATTTCACATTTTACAAGTATGTGTTAGGTGCATTAGCATATCATTAAAAGCATATGCAATGCCCCTATCAAGGTACATCGCGCACAGAGGCGCATAGCTTATCAATGCGTCTAACACATATACACTTGTAATAATGTGCCTCAATAGGCGCATTTCGTTATGGAGGCGCACAGTGCATCATTTTTAGGCGCATTGCAATGTGTCGTTCCCGGCATATAATGCGCCTAGTTTTGGTGTACAACAGTTCATTTACATCCAAAATATGGTGTCCAAAGCGGTTTAGCGCAATATGGGCCAAAAAACTGGCATTGGGGTGTTGGGAAATGTCACCCTAAATAATAAAATTTTATTTTCTTGGTCTCCATTTAAAAAATGGAATAAAAAGTGATGAAAAAGTTATATATACTACATACTCAAAAATGGTACTAATACAAACTACAACTCAGCCTGCAAAAAAATACGCTCTTGCATAGGTGCGTCAACAAAAAAATTACAATGCAAGTTTCCCAAAACATTATATAATACATTAAATGTTGCCATAGAAAATACAACTATATTCGGTTAAAAGAAGCTTTCAGATGGCTATGTTGATGGATAAATGAAAAAGAAATTATGACTCCTGTAAGGCAGGAATGAAATGTAAAAAAAACTGCTGTTGCCAAAAATCCCTGCACTGTGGATGGATTCATGAAGGTTTTTAAAATAAACATGACCTGATTGTAGATTATTTCTCATTGTGGTTTATCTCTGAGAAGGACTTATGTCAGCTATGTTTTATAATTTTAGACTAAAATAACATAACACATTTAAAACATTAATTTGAATGGGTAGACGGTATATTGAATTTAAAAGTAAAAAACTGTTCACCTAAAGCTTAATTATAATGTTGTGGCAGATAAGTTCATTACATAGGTATTTATTTATACAGATATATTGGGATTACTTAATTCTATTGAGCCTGCCAATTTTGAAGATATGAAACCCCTACCTCACTGGTAGTCCCTTTTCCATAGCTTCTTGCCAACTGACAACCAAGTGTAATTTTGTCAGCTTTTCCTGTTATCAACAAAGTGACAGCTGTCAGTTAACAAGTGGATAATTTAACAGTAACAACAAATTTCACACTTTTTCAAAAATATCAGTCACATTGGATTTCACAATTCCAAAATCTCTGCAACGAAAGAAATTTATCCATTAGAATGCTGTTGCTCTATCTTCTAATTTTATACAATATAAACCACTTAAGTTTTCGATGGAAATGATTATCATGTAAAAAATAGACATATGAGTTAGCATGTCTTTGTGTATTCACCTTCCCCTGCATGACCTTAACTATTTTGTCCTCTTTTAGTCATTTGCCATGTTTAAATATTATAACACAAATATAGTTCCATAGAAGCTTATTGATTTGTAGAATCACTTGCCTTTTGTGCATTAGTTAATCAGTCTGCTGTTTTGAAATATTTCCAGAAACCCACAGAGGAACCTTTAGTAATCCATCTGTTTAAGTCTCAAATGGTTTCACTGCTCCACTCACTTACCAGCTCTGTTGGAATGTTAGTGCTTTATGATTAAAGGATACCGTTGTTCTTTTCATCCATCATCTCGGGGTTCGCTATTAATAATCCAGTTCTTTTTTTCCTTTCCAAGACATATCTTTAAAAAGCCATTTAGACATTCTGCTTGCTCTCACACTCTTGTTTTCCTTGTGAACACAGTTCAATTCCGAGAAAATAAATTAGAAACGGCAAGCTGGAGGGAAACACACATACTTAATAAGATGTGTTATCTTATTGGAGTATTTTGAGAAATAATTGAAAATTAAAGCTGCGACGAGGTCAGAAGATGTGCAAATGTTTAAATCATCAGTATGAATTGACATATAATCACTATATGTCTAAAATTGGACAGATTTTAAAATCCGGCAGATTATTTATATTATAAATGTACATTTTGCAAAGCTCCTGAGAACAAATATATTTTAATCATGACATAGTTTTCTAATAATTTAGCCTGAGTCTTAGAAGTACTATATATTTTTTTTCAAAACCAAGAAGACCAGTAAAAATGTCTAGCAAAAATCACTAAAGACTGAGGAAGAAAGTATTATGAATTTCTAATCTGTTTTTGTGGATACTAAAGACTTAAATCTTCAATTCCTCTTGAAGTTGGTTACAGAACTAGTGTGTATAACTGGAAAGGGGATCAGTAATTAGAGAATGGCCATATAGCATTACTCTGTAGTAAAACAAAGTGCTGCAGCTTTCTTAGAAATCTTGAATTGGCTTGAGTTACAGGGGATCTTTGGGACAACTAAGCAGAGTTTATTGCACTGAACACACTAAGCATTCACACTTTGACGAATACTTTATACTGTAAATTAGTATCCAAGAGCAGCTTTAGAACATGTCCCCACGGCAGATTTTTTAGCTGGTATTACAGACGGTTTTAGGATTTGTAAACCATCTGTAAACCAACTGTCAACCTTTTACATTGATTTAAATAGAAAATCCTTGCAGCAGTTATCCATTGAACGGATTTTCCACAAGATGGTTTTTCACACCACCGGCGTTCCTAAAAACTTAGAACATTTTCATTCTTCCACCCGGATTTTAGGCGGAACATGAACATTTAAGTGGTTGAGGGGAACAGGCGAATCCATAAACTGCGGAAAGAACCGCCCCCAAAACCACGTCAAAATACCTGATTTAAAATGTCAAAATATTCTGATTTAAAGAATCCGGCCGGTATTTTAACGTGCCGTGTGGATGCACCTATATTGAAAGAACTCCATCAACTGAACATAGCATGCACACCTTATTCTTGTAACGGCTCTTTGTTAATGAATTCTGGAGAGTGCAGCCCCATTCACCAAGATCTTTACTTGGGAGCCAAAGTACGATTTTGTATAATCGAAAGGAAGGAACAATTATTTTGCTCACTGCTTCATAACTTCCAATTGTTAATCCAGTAGAACTCAAATTGTTTGTGTTTCTTATGTTTGCTAAACATAGAAGATTGATGACCAAAAAAGGCCACATGGACCATCTAGTCTTACTTTATGTTTTTCTTATTTTTTTTTTTGTCTAGAAGAGGTATATGTTTAATTCCAGGCAGTTAAGCATCCAATTACTGTTGATTTTACAGCCATAAATTCTGGAAGTTTGTTCCAATTATCTACTATTATTTCAGTGACATAATATTTACTGTAGGTATAACTAATCTTCGACTCAACTAATTTCTAAAGTTGCGCTCTCCTGTTCCTGTGTTTAGCTTGTTATTAAAACACTTCCCACTTCCCACATAATTAAAAGTTTTATTTTAAATATGTCTTTAAAGCTATACAATTGAAGTTGTTTAAGCATTTCATTATACGTTTAATGCCTTGAGCTTTGCTGCTGTGGTAAAAGATAATTTTGAGACTAAGAACCACAGGGCGTTGCCTACATGAGAGAAGGGGAATAATATGGAGCATGTGTAAAAGGGGGGCATAAGTGAAGAGTAAAGAAATAGGAGAGAAAGGAGGAGTCTGTGTGAGTGGTGGGAGCATGTGTAGTCTGTGAGACGAGAGCATGGGAAGCAATCGGTGTAAGAAGAGGCATGGGAAGCAGTTTATGAGAGAGGGTGCCATGGGGAACAGCATTCATATAGTTTTTGCTCTTGTGTGTTACTGGACTACTGAAAAATATCCTGTTTAAAAATAAAAAAAAATGAAAAATGCTTTGTGTTGGAACTAGATATGAGTGAATTTCTCAAAAATGCGATTTGGCGATTATGACAGAACCTGTTTTGTTAAACGCTGATACAGTACATGTAGAGCCCTCCCCCAAAATAGTGGAGAGGGTGTCGGCAGTAATTTTACGTTGACGTGACTGATCATTTTGCCCTTCCTTTGATCCATCAGTGTCCGCTTTCAATCGGTCAATAATCCAGCAGTATTGCTAGAGCCAAAAAGAAACTCAAGGAGTTGATCCAAAACAGAGATGACAGATAAATGGAATATTTGCATGTCTTTTGTGTTCCCTACAGAATGAACTGGATGGATTTCAGACGTATGTAGGGCAGAAAGACACACACTGGATTTGACACAGAGTTCCCCACAATAAGTGAAAAAATTAACTCCGTACCACAGATTGCAATATCCCAAAATAAAAACGCTGGTTCAGGAACATGTGTGTGTATATGACACACACCTGTGTATTTGAAAAGTATTTCACCCCAGTATCTATAAAATTGGAAGTATTTTGCACAGAGTGCAATCTAGTGCTGCTACAGAGAGATGCTTGTGCATACGAGACATAGCAACAAATGGCAGAATTTAACATAGCTGCTCTATTATTAGGGCTGTGACATCACAGAAGCTGGCTGGGCTGCTGATTGGCTGCATGTCTGCACATGTCATTGAGGGCATTCCTTTCTTCTTCCCATAGTTTTTTGCCCCATGTATGCCATGTGCTTGGGGCCATTTTTAGATTGTTACCCCGAATCGCCATAAACTTCAAACTTCGTTTTAGAAACAAATTTTTCCTAAAATTCTAAATGAATTCCACTTTGTTAGAATCGATTCTCACATCCCTAGTTGCAACGTTACATAACTTTTTTAGACTCGTAACTTTTTTTTCTCCTATGGATATTACATCTAAGTTAGAGTTTTTTTTCCTGGGTTTACTGTAGCCTGCTCCAAACACCCCAACTGCAACTTCCACTGTTCGATGTTGGAAATGGGTTTCAAACAGCTTTATGCATATTCACTGAATAGAGAAATAAATGACTAACTCAATACTCACAGTGAAATATATACCCCAAAAACGTAAATTTTACTTAAAAAGAATCAACAAAAATAGAATTCACAATCATAGACACAGTCAACTCACCATTCTTGCATTTAAAAATTTGCTATGGAAAAATTAAAAAATTTTATCTAAAAAGTGCCGGGAAAATGCCTGAAAAAATACTCACTTCAATTATTGCATGTCCACCCCTCAAGCCCATAAAATCTGTTTTACGGAAAATGGAAAGACTTTAAAGTAAAGATTAATACATATAGATCGAATCCATTCGGACACTTTTCATCTGCTAGTTATTCAGACTTATAAGTGGGTTAAAAAAGATGCATGATTAAGGGAGGTGTATACTAGGTCACATATGGTGGCCAGTGAACTAATGCAGGTCTCAACCCTATTAAATAGGAGCTCTGCTCCACCTAAAAGGGGCCACAAAGCCAATAAAAAACCCCCAAAGTCCCGGGATTTTTTTGAGTAGAGGGGACTAAAAAAATTATTGGTGATCCAAGTGGGTAAATATTTTAAAACTTTTTCAACTGGGGTTTTTTAGTTCCCCTTTCCCCCACTGTTCTAAAAAAAAGGGGAAATTTTAAATTAATTAATTGCGGGCATGCAAAAAGATTAGGACACCCCATGAGTGCAATCATGCTTACATGTGCTCTCTGATCTGTACATATGTATGCAAAAAAAGCAGGGAAAAATATGTATGCGTAAAGAATCAAAATTTGCTTTGAGAAAATTCAACCCCACACAAAATTTCCCAAATAATGTTTTTGGACCCTTGCATATGTATAGTCCAAAACCTAAAAATTTAAAAACCCCTAAAAGGTCCCAAATTTTAATACAAAATTTGGAAAAAAAAGGGTTATAGTTTTTTCATGGGTAAAATATGCCCCTCGGCTGAGTTTTGAAATTCAAAAAAGGTTTATGCCTAAAATTATTAAAAAATGTTAAATTTAACTACTAATTGGGTGAAAAATCCCCCCCAAAAATTTAGATTTCCAGGATAAAAAAACCCCTTAAAGAAAAATATCACAAAACCCAAAAACAAAAAGAATAAAAATGTATCAAAAAAAAACCCACCCCAAAGAAAACCCCTCGGCAAGTGTTAACATGCACTATCTGATATGAACAAAGAGCTTAGGGCAAACGAGTGATGTCACCATGGAAGGACAGAGCTCTCGGAGCAACTTACAGATCTAAAAGTTTGCTTTCTTTTTTACAGATAAAGTACTCCTAAACACCCACATGTCCTTTTGTTTAAAAAAGAAAAACATACATCGTTGTCATTTGTAAGGTCCCCTATTCAAGAAAAGCAAATTTATGCTTTTCCCCCTGTATAGAACCACCCCACACCCAAAAGGGAGACAGAGTAAGTTTTAAAATTTGCGTATTTACTCAGTTTAAAGGGGGCATGTGGGGAAACCCCTTTAGGCCCCTTGGGATTTTTAACTATAAAATTTGAAAATTTACTCACTTTTTCAAAAACCACTCTCTGTAAAAATCCCCCCCTTTTGAGAGTTGGTTTCCCAATTTAAAAACCCAATTAAAAGGACATAAAATTTTAATTTTTTTCCTTCCCATGTTTTTCCCCATTAAAATCCGTATCTTTTCAGTGGTAGATTTGTTTTATTTGTTGTTTGTGATGGCTATTTAATTTTTCTGATCATTTTATGTGAACAGCGGGGTGGTTGAACCCCAAGAAGTTTTTTTTTTTTTTAAAATACTTACTAAAACCCCCTTTTCCCACCTTTAAAAGCGGCTTTTTAAAGCCCTTTTGGAGGTTACCAACACTATAACCTGTTGGGGGGAGGAAAAGCCCTTTTGAAATTGTCACAAAATATAGCCCCAAAGCAATTTTTATAAAACCGGGTCACATGGTTTTTCCCCCCCGGGCCTTGAGGACAGAAAAAGGTAGTGCAGACTTTGCTTTTTCCCCCGTGTTTGTGCCCCTTTTTTTTTAAGTTTCCCTTTTGGGTTTTTGTGATTTAATTCCTTAAATCTGCAGTTTTTACCCAAAAGAGTCATTCAAAGGGGTCCCCCAGAGGGGTCATTTTTTTTCCCAAAACCCCGCCCCCTTTGAAGTACCCCCGCCCCCCTAAAACTGCAAACCTTTATTTTTAAAATAGGTTGAAACATGTGAAAAAACTTTCAGTGGGTGGAGCTAGCTTTGGTGGGGGAGTTTAAACCCCTCTCTTAAATTTTATTTGGGGGTTTAAATGCTCTAAAACTGCTGCATCTTACAGAAAAAGGGGGCACAGTGCGGGAAAAACAGCGGTCTGCATTGCTTTTTGTACCCTCGGGAAAGGGGGGAAAACCTTTTGGGGACAGGTTCCCTTTAAGCATTATCCTATAGCTAGCTGAAAGGGTTCGGTAAAAAACAATTGGGGAGAAAATTGGGGAAAAGGGAAGAAAGTAATTTCACTTTAAAGATTTATGAAATTACTGTTATCAGAAAAGGTTGAGACTGTGGAATCTATGTGACCAAATTAATTTGACTCTTAAATTTAAATTTGATCCAGATTTTAAAGAGCAACTAAAATTACTGCAAAGCCTGTTTTTAAACATCAAAATCTAATAGAAGAATTGTTTACAGGACTTCAAAGAGGAGATAGATCAATAGAAAAAAAAGATTTTGAAAAATTGTTATGTATTTTCCTTCTTTGAAGCCAAACTTAAATAAAAGAGGGGTTTTTTTCCTAAATAAACGAGGAATAGTTTTTTTAAAAAAATTTTCAAAGTTTAAAAAGGAAAACATGGAACAATACGGGATGTTAAAGTCCAAATTGTAACACGGGGGAAAGTGGGTTTGGGGCCCAAATGATTTTTGGGTTTCCCCAAAAATTCCCTTTAGTTTTTGCTAACCTATCTCTTTCTTCCCTCCTCTGCACCATTTTTTTTTTTGGGGCCGAAACCAAAGAAGCAATTGCATTGAATTTAAAAACAAAAATAAATTTTGGGCCCAAAACTCCATTTGGGGATAATAATGATCAGTTACAGATGATTAATTTGTCCAACTGAATGTTATCCACTAAAGCAAAAAATATATTACATAATTAAACACAGTTAAAAAAAGACAATTGTCCATCAAGTTTAAAACCAGGAGAAGATGTGGATGTTTTGGTTTTAAAGAAACTCATATTTTTTCCCAAAACACTAGGTTTTGAGGCTT
>JAODAL010048363.1:0-29084 GCA_025379985.1 Phyllomedusa bahiana | reverse complement strand
TCAACACTAGGCCACACTTAGGAACCACCTTTTAAACTTGGGATAAACCCAAAAAGGTCTTTCATGTATCTTGGCCCGTAAATTTGCATCATAGATCCTACCGGTACAACGAGTAACCCCTTAGCAAAAATATCCAGCACAAAAAGAGATCAAGTCCCCTAAATCATGGTATCCCGAGGAAATTACACCTTTTTTCAAAAAACGGAAATGGAAAGGGTAGTGGGAAATTTAACCTCAAATTTTTGTGATATTATTTTCTCTGTGGGCCGAAAAGAGAGTATGAACTAAATGGTTTTTTAAATTAAAATATACAAGAACTGATTTATGGGGGAGTTGGAGATAAAAAAAGGCCTAGGTTGCCAGTAGAATGGGTGGGTAGTTGTACTAAAATGCAAAACTTATGCCATTCCAAATAATCCTTCAAATAAAACACATTTAGATTAAAAAAATTTTTAAGTTTGAAGGCTCACTGGGGAAAAGTGTGATACTGTACCACTGGGTCCTTTGACACAAGATTTTAAATTACAACATAGGAGTCCCTAGGGGAGTGCCCGATAATTTTCAAGCCAAAAACAGATAGCACGGGTTTTAATCATTTTTTCTTTTTGGTGGCACAGTGAAAAAAAAGTAGATTGGATAAATTATTTTCACTATAATCAACAGAGATTTTTTAAATTTTTACAAGAAGCAATAAAGGCTTGGCTACCAAAAGGGCAAAACCTCTTTATGACATGCAAAAGGAGGCTCTAGAATGCTTTTGGGCTAGAAAGGAGGAGTTGCAAAATTTTTCGGAACTTATTGTTGTACTTTCATCCCAATAATACACCCTGAGGGTAGCTCACAAAACCCAGAAGGACTGACACCCCTATCTGAGGAACTTGCAAAAAATTCTGGTGTCAAAAATCCTTCACAGACTGGCTGGAATCAGGTTTGGAAAATGGAAACCACTAGTGCCCCAGTTTGCTGTCCCAGTTGCGGGTTTTTGCAGCCGTATGATTACTTGGGGATTTTGCTGTATCCCCTTGCTCGATGATTTCCCAGAGACGATAAACCCCCATGAATAAATATGTTGTACCATACCGCCCGTGAAGAATCACGAAGTCCCCACAAATATTTAAATTCCAACATTTCCTTTGATTGTGATGTGGAAGTAGCATGCGGGGGGCTCCCCCCCCCCCCCCATCCCAATAAAGTATAAAAATAAATTTATAAAAAAAAAATAAAAAAAAATAAGTGATAAATTGATAGGGTAATTTAGGGAAACGTAGTAGACCTATGCCCCCCTTTATGGGCCCTTCAGTGGATGGTTCCATCAGGGACAAAAAGAAAAAGGGGAGCTATAGGAAAGAAAGAAACCTCAAAAGGGGGGGCGTCAGGTAACAACAAAGGCTTTATCACAAAAGGGGGGACTGTTTAAGGATCATAGAACTAAAAAGTTAAAGAAAAATTCAAAGCTATGATTTCTTTTAAAAAAAGTCAAATTTACCTTTTTCCTGATAATCTGCTTAGAGCATATCGAGTGAAATTTGAGCTAATGACCAAAAAAACAATAAATATTACCCCAATAAAGGGTAAAAACAAAAGATTATTACAGAAGCTGAAAAAGGAATTTTTTCTTGTAAAAACTTTTAACCTGAATCTGGGGATGTGTTTTAAAGATTTATGTCATAATTGTGCAGCAGAGGAACGCCCTCTTTCAGGATATAAATATACAAGATTCCCAGAATAAATTTTCATGACTCAGAAACCCTCTGGGGTCTTGTACTTTGTCATGCAGTCCGGACTGCTTCATCCATCCAATCTGGCTACCATCCAATATACCTAAGGGTCCCCCCTTTGTGAGACCACCCTAACACCTGTCCTGTACCGCAGCATGCAGATTGCATTAACCACTGAAGAACAGATTGGCGACGCTGTGCGTTACTGAGATTCATAGGGCACCGACCCAGCGATGACAGGCCTGACGGCCCGCAACCGCAATCTTCTGGCTTTCGGTTTTTTCCGCCACGGGAAGGACACCTTCTCTCGTACCTTACCTCCATGTCCACACCCCCCCCCCCTTTCTCGCTTTCTACCTCATTCCCTCCAGTTAGAAAAGATAAAAATTTAAAAAGGTATGGAAGAGTTTTTGACAGTCTCTTATTGAAAGACGGCAAATATCAGCTATTCTTAAAAGGGTTTTGCCAGGACGTGCCTTATCTGCTAAGAAGCAATTGTAAACAAGCCACGCTGAGCTGAGAGAGCAAGAGACACAGCCACAGCACAGAGCCGTGCATAAGGGATCATGTGAAATGTTCACTCAAATAATCAAACTACAACTAGTGGATTCTGTATACAAAAGACAACACCTTTTCTCCACAGCAGCTTGAAAGCTTCTTCATGTTCTCTGTCATCAGATAAAGCAGGGATCTACTCAGATAATCACACTACAACTAGAGGATTCTGTGTACAAAAGACAACATATTTCTACCCGGTGCCTTGAAAGTTTCTTCAGCTCCCTTTCATCAGATAAGAACTGTTCTCTGCGCAAGCCCGGCCAGCAGCTCTTGTCAGGTCGTATCTAATAGAAGCTTTTAGGTAACTAAGGGTAGGTAAGGCAGCCTGTAGCTCTCTCAGAGTGTAATTTTTGTAATCACATATATTTAGAAAAGTGATTAAATACCCACGTCAACATTATATCGTGACAAAACCCCTTTAAATCCCTCTAATTTCCAACTGCCTACTAGGGTTAGAAACAGAATTGTTTCTATCAAATATCTGTGAAATGCGGTCTGGTGGAAGAACCGTAACACCAAATCAACAGTGTTCTTCCTTCAGTCCCTGAGATTTACAACTGCCCAGTAGGACTAGCAATTGATAGTTTTCAACAAACTATCATACAAATGCAGGATTAGCGCCAAATTGAGATACACTTAGTGAAATAAGAGTGTTTAATTATTATATGGATTAATATGGCAGCCTTTGCACCACTGACTACAGGCGTAATTTACTAGGAAATATGTAGAACACAATATTCATACAACTGAACTCTTTGTGCCAAACTGAGACGCACGGACTGCAATAAGAGTATTTAAATATTATATGGATTAATATGGCAGCCTTCGCACCACTGACTACAAGCGTAATTTACTAGGAAATATTTAGAACACAAAATTCGTACAACTGAGCTCTGTGCGCCAAACAGACACACCGACTGCAATAAGAGTATTTAAATATTATATGGATTAATATGGCAGCCTTCGCACCACTGACTACAAGCGTAATTTACTAGGAAATATTTAGAACACAATTTGGACTCTTTGCGCCAAACTGAGACGCACAGACTTCAGTAAAACTATTTAAAAGTTATAGGGATAAGTTAAGCGGTTTTTGGGAACATTGACACGCAGTGATTGCAATAGAACTGAAAACACAGGGACAATTTCAACTGCTAGCAGAGGTCTGCTGGCCATAGAAGTGGTAGAAAACAATTCTTTTTCAATTGAAAATCACAGAACACACTGAGCTGCAAAATATCTCCCTTCGCTTCAAAAGCCTCTCGTGCTGCCACCCCCTCCCCCTCTCACAGCCCCACGGCTACACATACCAGTAGATATCCTTAAAACTTTCTCTAACTAAATAAGAAGTGCAATTCTTTAATCTAACTCTATTCTAAGCTGTAGGTGTATGGTTTCTTGTATTAGAAGTGACTATCAGAGCTGTTAGAACAGCTATTGGTTTTAACGCAGAGAGCCACGTCCTGCTGTGAAGTTCGATAGACAGAGTATGAGCTCAAACAGGAAATGCAGCAGCATAGATAAAACAAGGTCACGTGATTTTTGCAGCCAATGAGATCCATGCACCACAAAGTGGTGACTTTCTACATCCTCCTCACCCCCCTCTATCCCCAGAGCTGATTGGCTGGCCGCCAAAATGACAGGAAACGCTGAAAATGGCGCAATAGTAATATATTATCTGTAAGATTGTCTCCTAAAATATCGCGTGATCGGCAATTTCCGGTCAGCCTAAAAATCGTGCCGATTTCAACTTTTGTCGATAATATTGCTCATCCCTAGTAATACAATCTAACAAAAACTCTAAATATTTGGATTCAAAATACTGAAACCACCCTGGAAATCCAAGGGTATTTCTGTTCTGTGTAGACATAGTCAAAAGATAACATATCATTATTACCACACAGGGAACTCTGTAGCAAAACCCACCCCTTTAAAAAAAAAAAAAAACGTGGCGCAATTGCTTTTTTTTTCATATTCTGCCTCACAAATAATTTTTTTGGGTTCCCCAGTGGGTTATGTAGTACATTTAAATAGTACACTTAAGAAGGACATCTTGTCCTGCAGAAAAGCAGGAGAAGATGGAAAAACAAAAAAGGTATGTGGTAGAAAGGGAATATTGCTGCAATCATTTTTGGTAACATTTTTTATGTTTCATTCCCACTTTCAATGGCCATAAATGTTTCATTTTTCTGTTGACATAGCTGTATGAGGACTTTTTGGCAGGAATATTTTTTTGGGGTTTAGTTTTTTTTTGGGCTTTCAAATACATTTCATGGCACAGTTATAACATTCTTTGTGGGTAGAATAGAAGAAAAATGCACTTTCACCATTGTTTTGGGGTTTAGTTTTTATGGCGTTTAATATGTGGTATAAATAAAATGTTATCTTTAATCTGCGGTTGGGTAGGATTCCAGCAATACCAAATGTGTATGGTTTTTGTTACGTTTTAATAATTTTAAAAAAAATTTTGCTTCGCAATTTTATGTAACCAATAACTTTTTCTTATTTTTCTGGTTAGTAACCTATAGGACTGCTCTTTCTTTTGTTGGCCGAAGTATATTTTTTATTTCTACCTTTGTTTTTTACAGCATTTACCATGTGGGGTAAATAAGGTTAAATTTTAAGTGACTTAACTTTTATGAAGCAAAGCAAATCATTTTATATATAAACAGTTGAGACCAAAAGTGTACATCCACTATATAAAAAGACACATATGCATGTTTTTCTCACTATCTTATGTGGCAGCTGGGTAGTGGATCCGCCGGACCACCGCAAGCGATGGTAGCTAAGCCACGCCAGGGAACGGAATCTAAGTAGCCCCCGGTTTTCACCAGAGCCGCCGCAAAGCAGGATGGACTTGCTGCGGCGTGAGGCTACCAGGTCATCCCCCCTGATGTGACTTGCTTGCGGTGGTGGCCGAGGTGCAGCGTGGTATAGAATCGTAGTCCGAGACTCGTAGTCGTGGGCAGGCAGAAGGTCAGGGCAGTGCGCAATGGTTCGTGGTCGTGGACAGGCAGAAGGTCAGGGCAGGCGGCGGAGGTTCGGAGTCGGGAAACGTAGCGAGAGGTCTGGTACACGGTAAAGCAGGAATACACTTTAAGGAACGCTTTCTCTATGGCTCGGGGCAACGTAGATCCAGCAGGGAAGTGACGTGGGGCAACACTTATATAGGAACAGCGCCCGGTAATTACCCAATGACCGGCGCACTGTCCCTTTAAATTCACAGGGAGGAGCGCGCGCGCGCTAGGGGGCGCGCATGTGCATTCCGGCAGGGAGGGGACGAGGACCGGACGGGAGCGAGGCCAGGTGAGTCGATGGGACAGGTGGCGCCGCGGCCGGCCGTGCGGCCCGCGGCGCCCCCCGTCCCCGCCGGGGACCCGTCATGGGGAACGCGGGTACGACCGCGGTCCGGGCCACGGACCGCGGCGCAACCCGTTACAGTATCCCCCACCCCTTAGGCCTCCCCACCTGTTTAGGCTGCAGGACTCTGAGGATGAGATCCCGATTCAGGATGTTGGATTCGGGCTCCCAGGATCTCTCCTCGGGTCCGAAGCCCCTCCAATCCACGAGGAAGAAACGTCTCCCTCTGAAAGTCTTCATAGCCAAAATGTCCTTTACCTCGAAGATGTCAGTGATCGGCTACTGGGAAGGCGTCACTTTCTTCTGAGAGAACCGGTTCAGAACCATAGGCTTTAGGAGGGATACAGGAAATGTGGTGTGGATCCGGAGAGATGGAGGCACACAAAGCTTGTATGTCACAGGGTTCAACTGCCGAAGAACCTTGAAGGGTCCGAGGAAGCGAGGGCCCAATTTGAGACTAGGGACCTTCAGGCGCACATATCTTGAGGAGAGCCAAACTTGGTCCCCAGGGAGAAACGTCGGGGCAGGTCTTCTCCTTTTGTCTGCCTGAGACTTCATACGGGCAGAGGCCGAAGTAGAGAATATCGAGTCTCCTGCCAGATGGCGTTGATATCTCGAACCTGGTCATTGACAGCGGGCACATCCGAGTCAGGAGGTAGAGGGAGGGGGGGTGCGGGTGGCGGCCATAGACTACAAAGAACGGGGAGACGCCGGCAGCTTCCGAGTCCCGATGGTTATACGCAAATTCAGCCCACGGGAGCAGCTCGGTCCAGTTGTCCTGACGTCCGGACACAAAGTGGCGCAGGTATTCTCCCAGAATCTGGTTCACTCTCTCCACCTGCCCATTGGACTGAGGGTGGTATGCCGATGAAAAGTCCAACTTGACTTGCAGACAGGAGCATAAAGCACGCCAGAATCGGGAAACAAATTGAACACCGCGGTCGGAGACAATGTGAGAGGGTAGTCCATGAAGCCGGAAGATATGCCGGAAGAAAAGATTAGCCAATTGTGGGGTAGACGGCAGGCCAGGGAGAGGCACAAAGTGGGAACCGGTCCGTCACAACCCAGATGACTGAATTCCCAGAGGAGACTGGTAGGTCTGTGACGAAGTCCATTGCTATGTGCGTCCAAGGGATCTCCGGCACCGGCAGCGGATGCAAGAGACCTGCGGGCCTGTGGCGTGGGACCTTGTTCCGAGCACAAGTGACACAGGCGAGGGTGAAGTCCTTGACATCCTGTGCTAGAGTCGGCCACCAGTAGTGCCGCGAGATCAAAGCATAAGACTTCCGAGCTCCGGGATGGCCAGCCACAAAGGAGCTATGCCCCCACTCCAGAATCTTCCTCCTGAGTGCCAGCGGCACGTAAGTCTTGCCCGTAGGAATGTTTTGGAGACCTACGCGAGCCACATGAACCAACCGTTCGGGGGAAATGATGTGTTGTGACACAGGTTCTTCACCGACCACGTCCGAGGCACGAGAGAGGGCATCAGCCTTGACGTTTTTCTCAGCAGGCCGGAAATGTATACGAAAATCAAACCGAGAAAAAAAAAGAGACCACCGGGCTTGGCGAGGGTTAAGACGTTGGGCCGTCTGAAGATACAACAAATTTTTGTGGTCAGTAAAGATGTCGATTGGGTGACGAGCCCCCTCCAGCAGATGTCGCCACTCCTCTAGGGCTAACTTGATGGCCAAGAGTTCCCGGTCCCCAATGGCATAGTTCCGCTCAGTCGGCGAAAAGGTCTTAGAGAAGAACCCACATGTGCGAATCTTGCCTTTGGAACTTCTCTGTGTGAGGACCGCCCCTGCCCCCACGGAAGAGGAATCCACCTCCAAAGAGAACAGTCTCTCGGAATCAGGCCGGACCAAGACAGGAGCAGTGGAGAAGGCCGTCTTTAGATCCACAAACGCCTTCTCAGCCTCCGGAGGCCAACATCTCGGGTTCGCATTCTTCCTAGTAAGGGCCACGATAGGAGCCACCAAGGTGGAGAAGTGGGAAATAAATTGGCGGTAATAATTTGCGAAGCCCAGGAAGCGCTGTATCGCCCGAAGACCGACAGGACGGGGCCATTGTAGCACCGCAGAGAGTTTTGCCGGGTCCATCTTTAGGCCTTCAGCCGAGACTATGTAGCCGAGGAAAGGTAGGCTGGTCCGATGGAATAAACATTTCTCCAGCTTGGCGTACAGTCGGTTGCTTCGCAGACGTTGCAGAACCTGGCGTACTTGGGCCCGGTGAGTCTGAAGATTAGGGGAGAAAATCAGGATGTCATCTAGGTACACTATGACGCAGGTGTACAAGAGATCCCGGAAGACATCGTTGACGAGTTCTTGGAACACCGCTGGAGCATTACAGAGCCCAAAGGGCATCACGAGGTACTCAAAATGTCCATCTCGGGTATTGAACGCCGTCTTCCACTCGTCCCCCTCCCGAATTCTGACGAGGTTATAGGCTCCTCGCAAATCCAACTTGGAGAACACTTTAGCCCCCTTGAGACGGTCAAACAGCTCAGAGATCAGTGGGAGAGGGTAGCGGTTCTTTACGGTGATCTTATTTAGACCCCTGTATCTATACACGACGGAGGAACCATCCTTCTTCTGCATGAAGAAAAACCCGGCTCCGGCTGGGGAGGAGGACTTACGAATGAATCCTTTCTGCAGGTTCTCCCGAATGTAGCCTGAGTCTCTGGCACGGACAACGGGTAGACCCTCCCCCGGGGTGGACTGGTTCCTGGGAGGAGGTCAATAGGACAGTCGTAAGACCGTTGTGGTGGCAGCGAATCGCCTCTTTCTCGGAGAATACATCCCCAAAGTCCTGTATTTATCTCGGCCGGCAGCCTGGCAACGCTTGATAAGCGAGGCGGAGAAGTGGTAGGCACCGGGCGTGGTACCTCCAAGCAATGGTTCTGGCATTCCGGTCCCCAACGCAGGACTTCGCCTGTCATTCCAATCGAGCATAGGGGCGTGGCGATTGCAGCCAGGGAAGCTCCAAGAGGATCGCCGAGGTAGCACGGGACAGAACGTGGAACCCGATCTTCTCCTTATGTAGCGCCCCCACACGGGGGGTGAAACCCGGGCCCGGGGTTTTACTACTGGTTTGGGGCCCACTGAGGAGCCCCCCCAACTAAACCGAAGAAATAAGCAGGGGCTTCCCCAACCGGGAAAAAACAGGTAGGGCGGTCCCGGGGTTTCCCCAATGACCCAAGGTTCAGGAACCCTTCCTGCCATACCTTGGAACTTTTTTTACTGTTTTTGCCCTTAAGTTTGCCCTAAAGTAAAGAGGGTTTGATCGTGTCCAGCGGGGTGCCATCTTTTTCCTTTTCCTGTTGCCAGCAAATATAAACCCTAAAGGCCTGACTCCATTCCCTTGATTTTGGGTTTTAAAGCCCCTTTCTGTGCATTTCCTCTCCCTGGAATTTTGTTTTCCCCTTTTTTAGCCCTCACCTTTGCGTTTTAACCCTGCAAACTCTGATACCTACATACGTTTCAAACTGTTGCTTCTCCTGCCCTTTGGCCGGAAATCCAGTCTACATTTTCTCGCCCCCCTGTGCCAGTCTACATCTGTCTTCGCGTGCCCAAGGCCAGTCCAAGCCTTTGGGTTTTCCACCCTTATCCACTAGTACCCCGTGACGGGAACTCAAGCCAAAAAAAATGGAGTCCGCGGGGGCTGGAGCCCAAACTCGCTTTAAAAACACTTAAAAACTGCTATGGCAACTTTCGCACGGGAGATCCCAAGCTTTAAAAAACAAAAAGTAATCCCCCCCCCCCTTTTTTCCCCCCCGGAAAGGCCCAACTGGTCAAATAATCCAATTTTAAGGGGACAAGCAAACCCAAATAAAACAAGGGCAAAAACGGTGCACCATTATCCGCCCCGGGGAATGGCCACCGGGAAGTCAAGCCTCGGGAAACCACCCCCTTCTTTCCCTGTCAGACCCCAAATTTTGCCACCCTTCAGATTCCGGAGTTTCGTGACAAATTCCGGGTTTCCTAAATCAAGGGAGGTTTATATTTTCAAAACGCAAACCCTGCGAAAATTCCACAACAGTCGAAGGTCCTGTGAAATTTTATGCTGCTGACGCACAAATCCATTGCCTGGGTTTAGTTTTTTAAATTTGAGACCAAGACCCCGGGCCAAATCACCTGGAGGAGTTTCATCAAACGCCATGATTTCAGATTTTTTGGGACCCGACCCCCAAAATCGGGGGGGGCAAACGGGTTTAAGCTGCAAAACAAACCTTGCCCCGGGGCAAACGCCCCTTGGGCCGGAAATGCCTTTAGTTCAAGAGGGGGGCATTCGAAAACCACTGGAATGACGCAGAAAAATTTTGTTTTTTTTTCCGGAAAAGGACTCCCCAAAAGTACAGTAAAAGTGAACTTCCCCCGGCAGAGGCCCCTTCGGGTTTTTGGAGCCTTTCATTAATCATTTTCCCTCCAAAATCGATACCCGATGTCCTGAACGACACAAGGAGGTGGGCTGTTTCAAAAATTTTGATACTAAGCAGTCCCTGCCCAGCCCCTGCCAGTTTTTCCAAAGGGAACCCCCCAAGGGGAAAAACCGCAGAGACCCGGGGGAAATTGGAGCCTATGAAAAGTTAAAATTCCATAGAAAAAACTTTAAAAGTTTCATAAAAAAGGGGAAAGCACCGGCCCCGGGGAAAGTCCTTTGCTTCTTTTTGGGGAAAGTCTGCCCAAATTTCCTTTATCAATTTCCCCTTTAGGCCGTCCAGGGAGACTGGTGGCAGCCTTTATGGACCCCGATAGCTCAGATGAAGAATAAAATTGCTTCAAAAAACCCGAATTTTATCTAAAAACAAAATTTAAATCCATTCTATCTCATTTTTTGGCCCCTTAAAATTTTAAAGAAAAAAAACAAAACTCCATTACTTCCTTCCCATCAATTTCCCGGGGTTAACTCTAAAGGGGGTATCTACCTCGCTAGGTAATTTCGGGGGAAATGGCAATTTCATGGCCCTTTTTTTCCCCCCAGAACCCAACGGGGTTAAATTTCGGGAAAATACTCTCACCCGGGTAATAAAACAAAAGATGGATCCCCACTGAACTCGGGGGCCATTTGGACCAAGAGACAAACCACTTAATCATTATACACCCCATAAAATCGTGAACCCTTTGCCCTTTCCAATTGATCTTTTTCCCCCACACTTCCCCTGTCATCCTGGGCCTACCCTGGCAACAACACGGGAACCCCGCAATCAACGGGGAAACCAGGAGATAATTTTTCCCACGGAGGATCCCCTTTCCCCCCTCACTAAATTTTTAAAACAAACCCCCCGAAGACCCCCCAAGAAAATAAAAATAGAAGCACCCCGGAAATACGGGAATTTGCGGACGTCTGCAGCAAACAAATCAGACAAGTTTCCCCCCAACCGACCAAAATGATTGCCCCAAAACTTGCTTCCAGGTGCGCCTATCCCTTTTGGGAAAAAATCAACCCCCCTTGGCACCCCCTTTGAAAAAAAAAAAGCCCTCAAGGCCCAACATAGAAGAAAATCGGGCCGGGGGGTTTTTTAAAACCCCCCCTCTTCCTCACCAGCGGGGCTCCCATATTTTTTGTTAAGAAAAAGGGAAACGGTTTCCTTAAGACCTTGCTTTGACTACAAAAAACTTAACAAAATTACCATCAAAAAAACCCTTATCCCCCTTTCCCTGATCCCTGAGCCCCACGGAGAAAAGTTTCAAACATGTGAAGGGGCTTTTTTCCAAAATTTGATCTAAAGGCCCCCTATTAAATTTGGGTTTGAATTTAGATCTGGGGAAAGAAGGAAAAATGGCCCCTTTTGGTCACTTTATGGCAAAATTTGAATATTTTCGTGATTTCCTTTTGGCCTTTTGTAAATGCCCCTGCCCCTTTTTAAAATCCTGTCAATGACCTCTTCAAACCTCCTGGGTCAATTCATAAACATTTATCTGGATGATATCCTTAATTTTTTTCCTCTTTTCCCCAAACCCAAAAGGGAAAAACCCAAGACATTGGGAAACTTTTTCTGGAGAAAGGGCCCAAGAGAGAACCAACTTTAAAAATCAAGATTTTAAAAGGGGAATTTCCCTCAGACCGAGATCCAAATTCCCCTTGGGTTTCATAATTTCACCCCATGGGGGCTACAAATGGGGCCTAGCAAGGGTTAAAAACAATAATAGACTGGCCTAACCCCCCCGAAACCCTAAAAATGTCCAACGTTTCATAGGTTTTTTTTCCAACTTCTATAGACCTTTTTTCAAAATTTTTCAGAAAAAAATCCCCCCCAATCCCCCAGTTGACTAAGAAGAAAATGCTTTTTTTTTTGGTCTCCCCAAGCGCAAAATCCTTTTCTCCCCCTAAAAGGGGGCCAATTTTAAATACAGCCCCGGGGTTATTCATCCCGACCCAGAAAATCGGGCCCCAATTTTGGGGGGAAATAGGGGTGCTTCAACTGTGCCTGTAGGGGGTATTTTGTCTCAAAGAACGGAAAACAAGAGTTTTATTACATCGTTGTTTCCCTTTTTCTTTTCCCCGTTTAAACACCCGCTGAGAGGAATTAATAAAGTGGGGGGAAAAAAAAACTATTACTATCGGCCACTTTTAAAAAATGGAGGGCATCATTCCCCTTTAAGGGGAAACCTCACACAAAAAAATTGTACCAAATGATCCCCCCGGTAATCTGGAAAAAACGATTTTGAATCCAAACCAAGTGTCTAAACCCTTTCCCCAAACTTGCTTTGGGGTATTTTACCTTTAATCATTTTAACTTTGGGAATCCTTACAGGGCCCCGGGTCCCGTAATGGGAAGCGGGTGCTCTATCAAGAAATTTTCTCCAAAGAATTTTTTCCCCTCCTACTTTTTCCGCCTAACAACCTCGTTCCCCCCGGGGCTAATGTTTTGGGAGTAATCCAAAAATAAAAAAACTTTCTTAAAGAATAAAAGGCCCTATACACGACACTTTACTATCCCGACCATCTGATTAGGTTTCAGTTGGGGCTTAAAAACAAAATGTGGAACCCCCCCGGGGACAACTAACATCCCCAAACCGTAAACCCGAAAATTTTTGAGGCTAAACCCATGATTCGAAATTGTGGTTTACAAAAAAGGGGTTTTAAAGACCCCAGGAATTTTTATTTCCCGAAAACTTTTGGTGGCCCCAATTTTCTACAGGGTTTTTAAAGAAGTATGTGGGCATCTGGGCATCCGTGCGAGATGCAAAAAATCCACTTTTTCACCAAAGGGGGTTTTTTACAACCATTGGGCCGGGCCCCTCCTCGCCCCTGGGTTTTTATTCCATTTGGAAATTTTAACGTTAAATCTACCTACCCTTTAGGGGAAGAATAAACCCTTCTCGTGGTAGTTGACCGACTCACCAAGGGGCTGCAAAATTTCATTTCCAAATAACCCGGGTTTTATACCCCCTGCCAAAGGGCACCGGGGTGACCCCCATGGGTTTAAAATGTTTTCGTCTTTTAAGGTGTTCTGGAAGGGAAATTATCCGGAACGTGGGGGGCAGTTTACACCAAAAATTTTTTTCGAGTTTTTTTCAGCACTTTAAAATTGAAATTTAAAAAAAACAACCCGCCTTTCACCCACAATCTAAAAAGGGCATACTGAACGCACAAATAAACCCGGAACAGTACCCTTTTCGATGCTATAATTTTGGCACCTAAAAAGAGAAAATGGGGGTTTATCTGCTTTCCCGTGGCCGAATTTTCGTAAAAATAATTCCCAAAAAGCCCTTTCCCCCAAAAAGACTCCTTTTTTTTGCAAATTTGGGGTACCATCCCCAAATAATTTTTCCCAAATTCCCGCCCCGGGTTTCCCCAAATTTTCCCCTGCTGGGGGAAAGGGGCTCTGCATTTTCGCAAAATTTTACAGCTACTAAAGGGAAAAACAAAAGAGGGTCAAAAAAAAATTTCAAAAAGAAGGGGGAGATAAACACGTAGGGCCCGCACCAAAATTTTAAAGGGGGGAGATAAGGTATGGCTTTCCCCCAAAAAATTTTAAACTTAGAGTCCCTTCCAAACCAAAAAATGGGGGCAGAAGTTTTTCGGGCCCTATAAGAAACACCCAAAATAAACAGTTTCCCGTAGCTGTTTGGGGGGCCCAAACTCCCACCATCTATGAAAAACCACCCTGTTTTTTCCCTGTGTCACTGCTAAAGCCTCCCTTTCCCAACCCCTTTCCGGGGCGTGTTTTCTCCTCCCCTGATGCAGTAGAGATTGATTCCCAAAAACAGGGTTTTTTTGGGAGCAAATCCTGGACCGAGAAATTTTTTAGAAACCAGCTACAAAAACCTCATTAAAAGGGGGAAGGTTATGGGCCCGAAAGAAAACATGGGGGAACCCCGGGGTAAACCCAATGGGTCCCGACTGATAAGACAATTTCAACAAAACATCCGGAAAAAAACCCAAATCAAATATCGTCCCGAGGGCCCCGGGTTTAGGGGGGGAGTAATGTCAGGAATCTCCCGCCATACCCCTTTGGGAAATTTTTTACTGTGTTTGCCCCCTTTAAAATTTTCCCCTCAGCCCGAAGGTGGAAACGTGGGCTCACTTTGGGGGCCATCTTGTTTCCTGTTTCCTGTTTCCAGCCTAAAAAAACTCCTCAACCGCTCCATTTTCCCTTTAAATAAATTGGGGTTTTAAGGTTTTCCGCTTGTGCCCGTCCCCCTACCCGGAAAATTGCTTTCCTTTTTTATTTTCCCCACCCTTTTGCGGTTTAACCCCCGCAAACTCTGATACCTACATATCGCCAACTGGCTTCTCCTTACCTTGCCTTGGGCCAGTCTACATCTCTGCTGGGTTTCCCCGTTTCCCGCTACATCTGTCTTTTGCTTGCCCCGCCCCGTCCCAAAAACCCTTGGGTTTTCCAAACTGTAAACCACTATTTTCGTGACACAAGGAAGAAGTTCCCCGGGAGAAACCCGAGTCCAGGAAAGGCAGAAAAACCAGAACGACGGACCAGCTCAGTGGTCCCCCTTTCCCCCTGGGTCAACAGGGCGTGGGGAGGGGGAAAAAGCACCTAAAGGGCCCCCCCCCCTTTCCCAAAGTCTTTCCCAGGGTGGACGTTTCCCCCCCCCCCTGGAATGTTTTTCGGGCAGCTTCTCGGAAAAAGGTCCCGGGGTGGCCAAATTTGAGACATAGCTTTCTCGGTTTTGCGACGGTTCCGCTTTCCCGCTCCAATAATTTGGGGCCCGGGCCACTTCCGGTTTTCCCCCTCAAGGCCCTTAGGGGACACATTGGGGGATGCTGGAAAACCCCTGGGGGAGTGAAACCGCCGACGGGGCGTGCAAAGTTCTTTTTCCTTTCCCAGCTCTTCCTGCCCTCTTGCGAACCTTAAAATGAATCCGAGTTGCTAGCAGGTTAGTTTACTCTCAGGGAGGGCGGGAAATCTCCCTTTTGGGCCCAAAACGGGCCCTTTACCCCGCTGGACAGGGCCCCCTTTTTAAAATGGCACAGAGGGCGCATCAATTTTCCAAAGGGAACCCGAAGCCAGGGTACGGAACTTGTACCGCATATTTTCCCCCCCGAGGGGTTTCCCCCTGACGAAGGCTCAAGAGGGGCGGCCCCCACAGAGGGGAAACACCGCCGGGTCCTCGAAAGACCCCCCGTGGAATTTCCTTTAGAAAGTGGGCCCTTTGATCCACAGTCCAGGGTCATTCCGTCCCAGAGGGGGGTTTGCCCAAGCCAGGGCCCCCCCGGGTAGTAGGCTCACCAAAGAAAAGGGCCCCTTTAAAACCTCCCAGGGAAACTGAACCGCCATCCCGTTTCTATTGCATAAAGGGAAAATGGGTAAGAAAACCCCCGGGACAGCCCTTTGGGAACCCCCGCCAAAAAGGGTATGGGGAAGGGGGGGCCGAAGCTTGGGTCCCACATTACCAATGGAACGGCTATTTGGACGGAGTCACCGGGGGGGGCCCACAGGTGGGGACTGTTGCGGGTTGCGAGGGGGGCGACGCTTCATGGCGGGGCGGGCCCAAACTGCTGTGCCTTTTTGGTGCGATTTGCTGCGACTGTGGGAAACCAAGTCTTTAAGATCCGCAATGCTTGGAAAGGGGGCCCTTGGGGGGGTTCCATGGCTGGTTTCTAACTGTGGGGGCCCGGGGTAGGGGAAATCCGGGGGGACCACCCCCAAGCGAGGGTTTGCAAAACCCAACGCCAGGGAAAACGGAATCTAGTAACCCCCGGGGGTTTTTTCACCAGGGGCCCGCCGCAAAGCGGATGGACTTGCTGCGGCGTGAGGTTCCAAGGTAACCCCCCTGACGTGAATTGCTTGCGGTTGGCCGAGGTCCCAGGTGGTACGGGAAAAACCCGTTTTATTTCCGTAAAATCGAAAGTGGGGGCGGGCCAGAAGGTAGGGCGGCGGCAATGATTCGTGGTGTGGAAGGCGGGAAGGTCGGGCAGGCGGGCGGAGGTTCGGAGTGGGGGAAGGGTAGCGAGAGGTTGGAAACACGGAAAGCGGAAATACACTTTAAGGAACGCTTTTTAGGGCTGGGGGGCAACGTAAATCCAGCAGGGAAGTGACGGGGGGTGCAACCTTATTTTGGGAAAAACGCGCCCGGTAATTCCCCAAATTTCCGGCCCCACTCCCCCTTTTAAAATTTCACAGGGCGAAGCCCGCGGCGCTAGGGGGGCGCGCTTTGGGGGCTTTTCCGGCCAGGGGGACGGGGCCCGGGGACGGGAGCGGACCAGGGGGGAAGGGAGGGGCCGGGTGGCCCCGCGGCTGGCCGTGGGCCCCGCGGCGCCCCCCCGTCCCCCCCGGGGGGACCCGTCAGGGGGGGAATCCCGGGTCGGACCGCGGCCCGGGCCCGAACCGCGGCGAAACCCGGGTTACTTTTTTACATGAAATCAAATTTATTTTTTTTCCGTTTTAGGCAAAAAGGATTATAAAAAATTATTTGTTTTTGCCAAATTCCAAAATTTTAATGAGGGGAAACTTTTTTAAAGGGCATTTTTATTAGTTTTGAAAAAGTAAAATTTTTTTAAAATACCTTGGATTTCTATTTTTTAAAAATCTTTTGAGCCCAACCCATTTGATGATTTTTTTTGGGTTTTTTTGGAAGTTTTCTGAATAGTTTTTTGGCAACATCGGAGTTAATTTGTGACAAAATTTTTTTTTTTGATGTAATTTATGCACCCCAGAAACCATCCCTTTCTGTAAAATCATGGGAAAGTCAAAAGAAATCGGGTTTTATCGGATATAAGGAAAGAGAATTGGGGAAATTGCAAAAAATCGGGTTTCTTTTGGGTGTTTTTTTCCGTTTCCCGAGATTTGCCTTGTTTATGTGTACAAACTTTATATGCAAGAAATAAAAAAGGATGGGAATGTCCAGCCATCATACCTTAGGAAGGAGACAGGCTCTTTTGTTAAAAAGATGAAAAAAGGTTTTGGTTGACATGGGATGTCCCCCAAAAAAAAAAAGAAAAAGACCATGGCAAGAGGGCGGGGGGAAGCTGGTAAGATTTGTTTCATTATTAAACATTTAAAAAAAAGTACAGTTTTAACGGGGTTTTAAAAAAACCCACTTGCCAAAAAGAAGCCCATTACTCCAAAGAAACATATAAAGCCAGTTTAAAATTAATTGAAAATCCCACACGGGGAACAAAAAACCAAACATATTTGGGACATGTCCTGTGGGTTGTCAAACACAAAAAATTTGAACTGTTTGGCCTTTAATACCATCATTATGTTTAAAGGGAAAAAAGGGAGAAAAATTGGAACCCCTAAAAACCCATCCCAACTGTGAAACCGGGGGTAAAAGGGCATAATTTTGGTGGGGTTATTTTTGCTGAAAAAAATTAAAACCTTTTTCTCACTTTTCCCTAATGTTGAGTGTGTTATCGGTTTTTCCCAAAAACCCATGAAGCCAGGGTTTCAAGCAGCCATGAAAAAGGTTTTCCCAAAAATATCTTTTTAGCGTTTTTGGGGCCCAAAAAAAATTTGCCAAACTGCATCTTGTGAGAAAAATTTGACAGCGGGGAAGAATATGCAATGAAGTCCATCCATGCTTTCCAAACCCAAGGGGTGGAGCCTGGAAAAAATTTTCCAGAGTCAACGTTGGTTCTTCAAAGGTCTATGAGTTCAAATTTGCCACGGACAAAAACATTTAAAGGGGAGGATCGTAGGCTTTATAAGAGTAAAATTTAACGAGCGTCCATGCATGCCCCATGAAAAACGGGCTTTACACAGGCCCTGAAATTTTTGGCCCTTTAAAAAAAAAGTGCAGAAGCCTTGATTCAATTCGTTTTAAAAAAGCTTTGGGCCCTTGAGTTTGCAAAAAAGTACAAAAAAGGGAAAAGATTTGAAAGGATGATTTGAAGCAAATCAGATGAAAGTCAATGGGACCGGCTCTGATGGAGGAAAAGGGGTTTTTAAAGAATGGGGTAACGGGATAAAGGGAAATTGAAGAACTTTTTTAAAAAAGTTCGTGAAGGATGCCCGTGGATAGGGGGTTTGTTTTACCCCCAAAGATGTTAATTCTGTCACGAGGGGCGCTGAGCCCCGGGGGTCCGGGCTGAAGGCCCCACTCGTTGTGCCGCGTCCCGTGGGGTACCCCCGCCCCCGAAAGTTTTCCTCCCCCGACCCCGCTCCGTTCTGTGTTTTGCGGCCGGTGCGCGCGCCCGGGCCCCCCTTAGGGCCCGCTGCGGGCCGGCTTCGAAAATTTTAAAGGGCCAGCGGGGCCCATAATGAAAAAACCTGCCGCGGTCCTAAATTACGCTCCACCTCTTCCTGGCCCTCGCCAAATTCCCATAGTGCTCGACCATGCGGGGAAACCCTGTTCCCTTCCCGGTTCCTATCCTGTGTACCAGTTCTCCAGTTTTCTTTTTAGCCCCAAAAAACCTTCGCCGGGCCCCCCCGGACCTTCCCGGCCCACCCCTTTGACTACGATTTTTGCCTGCCGATTCTTTTACCGCACTTTTCCCTTGGGGCTACCCCCGCAAGAAAGGGTCCCCACCCGGGGTTTTACCCGGCCCTGGTGGACCTCACCACAAGCAAGTCCATAAAGTTTTTCGGCGGGCTCTGTTAAACCCACCGGGACCCACTTAGACCCCGTTCCCTTTGGTGGGGCTTCCCCCAAATCGCTTGGGTTGGCCCAGGGGGATCCACAGCCCGGGAAACCGTTACATTTGGAAGGGGCCCAAATGGTTTCCTCCCAAAGGGTTTCCCAATTCCCGCCGGGAAAAGATTGAGCCCATCTTTCCCCAGAAGGTCCCAGCCCCTGATGCAGCAGGCCAGAAACCCCTGGTTTCATGACGTCCTTGATGCAGCGGGCTCGTCGCCTCCCCAATGGCAGTCTCCCCCACTTTTTTCCGCCATTTCCCACCTCCCATCCCCCTCGCCGTTTGGGGGTTTGGAGCCCCGGCTATCGCTTCCCTCAAAGTTCGAGGGAGACCCGAAATATGCAGGGGGTTTTTTACTAAATTTTCCCTTAGGCACTTTGGAGTAATGGCCGCCATTTCCCCTGTTGAACGGCAAAAGTGGCGTTTGTCCCACCCTGCCTCCGGGAAGGCTCTGGCAGGGGGCAACCCCCCTCGGGGGTGGGGTGACCCTCGGGTTTGGGGGGAAATCCCGCCTTCTTTAAGGAGTTCCATTGCGTTTTTGGGGAACTGGAAACGGGCTTCGTCGGCGGAGCCCGCACCCTGAACTTACCCCCCAAAGGAGAACCCCTCGGTGGGTGACTACGCCACCCAAATTCCGTATTTTGGGGCCCGGTGTAAACCTGGAATGGGGCCCCCGCCCTCGGGGCCCAAATTTCAAAAAAGGGGCCTCTCTAGCCGGGTAAAAGGTTTCCCCTTGGCCGAAAGGGAAATTTTTCCGGGGGCTTCTTTTTGGGATTTTGTTCCCCCCTGGCCACCCCGGTTTGATGGGGGTTTCTCTGAAAGAGAGGAAAGAGCCCCCCCCCGGAAAACGCAAATATGCTCGACCTCGTCGTTTTCCGCGCTTGGCTTTTGGTTTTCGAAGCCCCCTTTGTACCCCCCACCTCAGAATTCCAGGAGGAGGCCCCTGCAGGTCGACCTGCGCAAATTTTTCAGTCAAGAGGGGGGGGGGGGGGCCCCCCGGCCGCCAATGAGCCTATGTCTTTTACTGTGCAATCCAAAAACGCTTTTGGGGGCCCGTCCGCTTCTTTTCCAAAGCCAGGGAAATGCGCACCAGGGCCCCGTGGGGAGGCGTCCCGGGGTGTGAACAGCCCCCTCCCCAACGTTTAAAAACCTTTGCCGGTGCAGACCCACTTTTTTTTCTGGATTTGAAATTCAAACCCTCCCTTTTTGGGACCCCGGCTCGGGGGGAAAATTTTATGGTTTGACGCCCTGGTTTGTCGAAGCTTCCCCTTAACTGTTCCCCTGGTTTAAGAGGGGGCCCGATTCTTCGGTGAGGGGGGGGGTCCGGGCGGCATTTTCCTTTTCCCGTACGGAGACGTTCTTTTGGAAGGTAAGGGGCACCCCAATGGCGGGGAGAATCGTTTTTCAAAGTAGAAACCCGCTCTTTTTGGATCCTTTTGGGGGTTTTCCCGGGAGGTTTGCCACGACCCGGTTTGGGAAAGGTTGCGGGCGGAAGTTTACGTTGGGGAAAAGGAAAATGCCATAATCGTTGTCTGTCTGCAATCCCCGGTGGGGTCCAATTTCTCCCCCTTGCCCCTTTGAAGCCTTTTGCCGGGGTTCCCCTGCGGGGTTCCAAAGACTTTCCGATGTGTTCCCCGAAAAAAGGCTAAACTCTTTCCCGCCTCCCGGGCCCTACGATTGCCCTATCGACCTTTTTGCTTGGAAAGGGACCCCTCCTCGGGGCGAGTCTCCCTCGGGCGGCCCCCGGGACCAAGGCCATGTCGGGCTCCCATACAGGAGCCTCAAAAAAGGGGCTTTTTTCCCGCAAGGCCCCTTTCCCCGGGAGCGGGCTTTTCTCTGTGGAAAAAAAATGGGACCCCTTGGGAACCTTTATATCGTTTTCCCGCCGGTTTTTGAAAAATTTTTTCGGGAAATAAACCGCTCCCCACTGCCGCTGATCTCGGAGATCTTCTCCCCGACTTGGGGGGCTAGGATCTTCCCCAAACTGGATTACGGGGGGGCCTTTTAACCTTATCCAAAATACGAGAAGGGGGGACGGGGGAAGACGGCTTCAACCCGGGGGAGGGGACGGGCATTTAGAAAAACCCTAGTTATGCCCTTCGGCCCTCTGAAAAAGCCCTGGGTTTTTTCGGGGTTTGTTAACGACATCTTCAGGGGGCCTTTTATGTGTGCCCTGGGGCGTGTATTGGACGGGCATTTTTGATTTTTTTCGCCTGATCTCAAGTCCCACCGACTTCATGTGGCCAGGTTCCCTCAGTCGCCTTCGGAAAAATCGCCCCTTCGCCAAATTTGGGGGAAATGGCAATTTCACCCCATCCACCCGCCCCTCCCAGGGGTATATTGTTTCCCCCAAAGGATTCAAATGGCCCCGGGCCAAAAAAGTCGGGGCCTCCTGCCAAGTGGCCCCGTCCCAAATGGCCTTCGGGCCCTTCAAAAGGTTCCTAGGCCCTTTTCAAAAATTTTTAACCCCCAGTTTTTTCCCAAATTATCAACGCTAGGGCCTTTTCCCTTGTGGCCCTTAAAAAGAAATCTGGCAATTTTTCCGGGGGGGGGTGTGGCCAAAAAGCGGCCGAAGATTTCTTTCCCGGCTCAAGGCCCGGGCCCTTTTCATCGGGGTCCCTTTTTTTCTCGTAGGGCGCCCGGAACCCCTTTTTTCCGGAGGTGGGCTCATCCGTAGGGGCGGGCGGTGCTCTTCAGAGGGATTTCCAAGGGCAAAATTGGTCCTTTTCGGGTTTTTTCTCGGGAAAAGTTCTCCCCCTTCGGAGAAGAAAACTAACCAAATTTGGGGACCGTGGGCTTGGGTTTGGCCAAATTAAAATTTGGCCCCCGAAAAGTGGCGTCATCTTTTTTGAAGGGGGGCCCACATCCATTTTAAACCAATTTTACTCGGGGCCGCCCAAAATTTTTGGGTTTCTCCCGAAAGGCTCAGCGCTGCACGGCCTGCGCCGCTCCCCGGCCCAGGCCCGCGGGCGATCCGTGGTCCCCCTCCCCGGGGGCCCTCCGGGGGCCGGGGGGCCACCGCCCGGCCCCGGGAAAGAGCCCCCGGGGGTGCGTTTCTGCGTGGACTTACCTGACCCGCTCCTGTGCCGTCCGCGCCCCCTGCCGGGGCCAGGCGCGCCCTGCCCCGGGTCCTAAGGGCGCTAAGCGGCGCTCGTTCCCCCGGGGTTTTAAAGGGGGGCCCCGGCCCTTTATTGGCTAATTGCCCAGGCGTTCCCCCCCTTAAGGTTAAAGTCCCACCCCAAACACTCTTGCTGGTTCTATGTTGCCCCCTGCCCTAGAGAAAAACGTTCCAAAACATTTCTCTCGGCCCTTAAAGGTTTCCAGAACCCCGCTAAGTTTTTCCCCACTCCGAACCCCCTGCCGCCTTTCCCCTCCCTTTCCCGCCCGTCCGGCCCCCGAACCTTTGCCGCCTGTCCTTACCTTATGGGCCCGCCCAGGGCTAAAGGGCTTCGGACTAAAAACTCTGTACCAAAGCTTTCCCTCGGCTGCCCGCAAGAAGTCAGTAGGGGGGACGACCTGGGAGCTCACGCCGCAGCAAAATCCACTCCCGGGTTTGCGGGGCCCCTGGTTTAAAAACCCGGGGGTAATTGAAATTCCCTTTCCCGGCGTGGCTTAGCTATCATCGCTTGCGGTGGGTTTCCCGGGAGGGGGGGTTTCCAAATACCCAGCCGTTTCAGTTAGATCCAGCCATTGGGTCCCCCAAAGGGCCTCCCGCCCAAAGAAACGCGGGATCTTACGAAAGATTGTTGCCCAAACAATCGAAACATATGGGGAAACAAAGGGCAGCGTTAGGCAGCTCTCCGCCCTGATGCGTCGCTCCTCCACCCCCGCAGCGTCTCCGCCTCCGTCCCGGGGGTCCTTTTTTCTTTTGCAGTTCGTTGGCCACCGTTTGGGGCCCCAAACTTCCCGGGGTTTTTCTTTCCCGCTTTGCCCGGGGCGATCCCCAAACTCCCGCCGGGGGTTTTTATTACTCAGTGTTCAAAGCCCTGGGGTTTTTGGCGGACCGTTTCCCCCAGAGAGGTCCAAAAGGGGGGGTTTTTTTTTTGTGGTTACTTTCAAAGGGGAAAGGGGTCTGGCTTGGGGGAAACCCCCTCTGCGAAAAGAGGGGACCCCGTGAATGGCGGGTACAGCCTTCCTCCAGGGGAAATTTCCCCACCGTCTTGAGGAGCCGGGCGTGTTCCCCCGAACGGGGACCGCCCTCTTGGCTTCGTCGGGCGAAATCTTCTGTGGGGGACTATGCGGTTTTTAATTCCGTACCCTGGCTTTTGGAAACTGCCTTTTAACAATGCCCTCTGCGCTTTCCTTCAAAAAAAGGGGTTTTCCCAAAAGGGGAAAAAACGTTTTGGGAGCAAAAAGGGCCCCCCGTCCCCCCCTGAAAAGGTTTTCCTCCTTTGCCTCCCGCCCTGATTTTAAGGTTTTGTGAGGGGGCAGGAGGAGCTTCGCAAGAAAAAGGGGGGCCCGTCGGCCTCGTGGCGGTTTCACCTGGTCCTGTGTTCCAAACATTCTCCCAATTTTCCCCCGCCTCAAACGCGAGGTGGAAACCCCCGCAAATGGGGGCCGGGCCCCCTTAAAAGAAAACCCGAACTGAACCCTGTCGTACAGAAAACTATGCCTTTTATTTTCGCCAGAAGGCCCCCTTCCGCAGAAGTTGTCCCCCTTTGTCTCAGCCTCCGGGGGAAAAGCTCTCACCTAGGTGGGTTTGGGGAGGCGGGGGGCCTTGGTTTTCAGTTTCATCTCTCCAAATTTGATGTTTCCCGTGGAGGGGAATTTGGTTGCTGGTCCTTTCGTTCCCCAGTTCTGCCTTCCTGGGGTTCGGGGTCTGCCCGGGGGAAATTCTCTTAGCCTCCTTTGGGAAACCCGGGCCGCCTTTCTGAGTCCCGGGTGGAGAAGCCGCTGTTTTTCTCCCCGGTCAGTGGGGGGTTTCCCCACTGATCCCCTCAGTAATTTTTAACCCCCCTGGGACTTTCCCCTGTTTGGGGGGCTCTCTTAAAAAAGGATTTAGGTTCCCCGTTTCCCGTCACGTGCTTTTCCCCGGCGTTTCCTTTTTGGGGCTCCCCTGGCTGCAAAAGTCAAGCCCCCTACGTCGTTTAAGGGTTTGGGGAAGTCCCGCGGGTTTGGGGGTCCCGGGAAAGCCAGAAAAAATGCTTGGGGTACCAAAGCCCGGTGGGCCTTTCCCCTTCTCCGCCCCCCGCCTGTAAACCCTTGCCAAGGCCTTTCCGGCCCAAAGGGTTTTACCAGGATTTTTTGGGGATGTATTTCCGGGGGAAACAGGCCCGAGAAGCTACCCACCAATCCCTCCCCTATGACTGTCCCATTTGACCCCTTTTCCCCGGGAAAAATGTCCTCCCGGGGTCGGGGCTACCCTTGTCTGTGCCCGGATCAGGCCTTGTCGGGGTTAAAATACAGGAGAATTTGGCAAAAAGGGTTTCATACGGGGTCCCCTCGCCCCCCGGGGGTGGCTTTTTTTTGTTTAGAAAAAAGGGGGTTCTTCGGCCGTGTATAGAAATTTCAGGGGGCTAAACAAAATCAGGGTTTTTAAAAAACACGTACCCCCTTTCCCTGATTTTCGGAGCCTCTTTGATCGTCTTCGGGGGGAGCCAAAAATGTTTTCAAATTGGACCGCGCGGGGGGGCCCATAACCCCCGTCAGAATTCGTTTAGGGGGGGAACGAGTGGAAAAAAAGCCTTAAAAACCCGGGCCCGGGCCCTTTCGAGTTTCGTAATGCCTTTTGGGGGTATGCAAACGCCCCAAACCGTATTCCCGGATTTCGTCAAAGCGTATTCGAGACTTGCTTTTCCCCCTGCGTCTTAAATGTACCTGGGGCGGTTTTTCTGATTTTTTCTCTGCGCACAGACTCATCGGGTTTCAAGTTGCCAGGTCCTGCGAGGGGCCCGCGGGGCAAGGCTGTTTTGCCAAAATGGGAAAAATGTCGGTTCCCACCCGGCAAGCCTTCCTTTTCCCGGGGGGCATAGTTTTCCCCCCCGTTTGGGCTGCGATTGGACAAGCAAGCTGTCCGCGGTTCCTTTCGTGGCCCCGCCCCGTCGGTTTTGGGCGATTTTTTAAAGTTTCCTGGGGTTTGCCAAATTTTAACCCGGGGGTTTTTCCCCCCTTTCTTGCTGGGGGGGCTCCCTTTTGTGGCCCCCAAAACCCCGGGAAAAATTTCCAAACCCCAGATGTTGGTCCCCCCTCAGCTGAGGAAGCATTCTTTCAAACGGGAAAACGGCGTTTTTCTTTTGGGTCTTCCTGGTTCGGGCCTGATCCGGAAAAGGCCCCTTTTGCCTGGAAGTGGATGCCCCCCTTCCGTGGGAGCAGGGGCGGGGGCCCGACAAAGAGGGCCCTAAAGGGCAAGTCTGTTTCTTGCGGTTTCTTCTCCAGGCCTTTTTCGCCCGGTGAACGCAACAAACCAAAAGGAGATCGGGAAAGGCTTTGGCCCTCAAATTTTGGGAATAGAGGTTTGGTCCCCTGCCCGGCAGTACGCCTCAAGGTCCCCAGTACAAAAATTGGGGGCCCCGATTTCTGGGGGCTTTTAGAGGGCCCCCTAAGGATAATTCCGTGTGCTACAAGCTCTGCCTATCCCCTTTCTTAGGATTTCTAACGCCTTCCACGTTCCCTCCTTTAAACCTCTGGTCCCGAAAACCCATTCTCCCCGAGGAGCGCTTTCTCCAAACTCTTGGCTGGAATTCCCGATGGCTTTTTAAGTGAAGGACCCTCTTTTTGAAAATTTAAGTTTGTTTAGGGGGGAGGGATTTTTTCTTGTTTAGGGGGGGGCTTCGGCCCCCAAGAGAGGGGCCTGGGAACCCGGGAAAAAAAAATATCCTTTAACCCGGACCCTTTTCCATTTAAATTTCTTTTAGCCTAAAAAAAAGGGGGACCTAAGGGGGGGGGGGGGGGGGGGGGGGGTACTGGGCACGGCCTGCGCCGCTCCCGGCCCCCCGGGCCGGGGGGCATTTGTGGTCCCCCTTCCCCGGGGGCCCACCGGGGCCGGGGTTTCCCCCGCCGGGGCCCCGGGACGAGCCGGGGGGGTGGTTTTGGGCCCTGGGGCTTAAACCGGGCCGCTCCTGGGCCCTCCGCGCCCTCTGCCGGGCCCGGGGGCGGGCCTGCCCGTTTCCCAAGGGGGCGGGCGGCGCTGTTTTCCCCGGGGGGTTTTAAAGGGCCAGCGGCCCCCGTTTTTTGGATTAAATTTCCAGGCGCTTCCCCCCCACTTAAAGGGTTTCGTCCCACAATCATCCGGGTGGATCAAAGTTGCCCCGGGCCCTAGAGAAAAACGTTCCAAAAAAAAATACTCTCGCCTTACCGTTTTTCCCGACCCCCCGCTCGTTTTCCCGACTCCGAAACCCCTGCCGCCCGCCCCGACCTTCCTGGCCCCGTCCACGGGCCACGAAACCTTTTTCCCCCTGTCCGACCTTCTGCCTGCCCCCGACTTGAAATCTTGGACTTTCACTCTGTAACCCCGTGCCCCCTCGGCTGCCCCCGCAAGCAAAGTCACGGGGGGCGACCCCCCGGTAGGCCCCGCCGCAAACCCAAGTCCAAACCCCCTTTTCGGGGGGGCTTGGTGAAAACCCCCGGGGCAATTAGATTCGTTCCCCGGCGTGGCTTAAACATCAACGCTTTTCGGTGGGCCCGGGGGTCCACTTTCCCCGGGCCCTTACAAGCGGGCCCTTTTTCCCCCGGGAGGCTCGTTGGGGGGCCCCCTTTTTTTCGGGTTCAATTTTTAAAGATCCAAATTTCCCCCCGGGAGGGGAAAGTCAAAGCCCGGGTCTGTTTACGGGGTCGGAAGTGATCTTTGATCTCTTATAATTTTCACGTGGGGTTTGTTTCAGTTAAATCCTTTTTTTCTTTGAACTAAACCAGAAACACACGTCTGTCTTCCCCTTCTATGTTTCACGAGGGCCAAATTTGGCACCAAGCACAATTCTGCTGTTTTTGTTGTTGAAGAAACTCCAGTGGGGGTTTCTATGGGGCTGTGGCTGTGAAAAGTGAAATTTTTGCCGGCCCCCTTTTTTAGAGTGGGAGGCAGGAAAGCACGTCCGTGGGTTTTTAAAGGGGGGCCCGGACAGGAATGTAAAATTTGTAGAGCCGTCAGCCAATTTAAAATTTTTAAAGGGGGTTTGGGAAAACCCCTTTGGCAAATGGGGAACGTATTTTTCGGGGGAAAGAAGAAAATGGGGACAGTAAAAAAAGGGCGTTTGTAAATGAAAACCAATTCCAAAGTTGCTTGTTTTCACTGTCCCCTTTTTATTCCGAAGACCTTTTAAAATGTAAAAAAAATTGCAACCCCCCTTTAACTACATAAAATGCTGTGGTAAATGGAAAATAGGAAATAAAAAGAAATTTTAGATTGGAAAAAAAAAAGAATAAAGCAAAGAATTGAAAACCAACATTGGGAAATTTGCATTAAAGTGTAAAAAGGGAAATAAAAATAAATGTTAAAAGTTAAACTTCACATTTTTAAAATAAAATATGAAAAACTTTTAAAAAATAATAGATTCCTCATTTCTAAACATAAACAAGAAAAAATAAACAGACTGTAACTAGTAATGCAGCATCTAGATTTTGGGCAAAAATTTCCCCAAAAAATTCGATTCGGTCACTTCGCCGAATTTTTCCCGACAAAATTCGTTTCCGTTCAGAATTATTTTGGCACAAATCGCTTTTAAAAAAGCACTTTTTTCCGGGCTGCACAGACCCGGGGAGGGGGGCTGTAGAAACGTTTTTGGCCATGCTTAAACATGAAAGAGGGAGTTGGTTTTTGGTCTTCATACAATTTTGTGTTTTATTTAAGGGACACGAAAGATGACTGCCGCCGCCCTAAAATCCCCTTCACTATAAAAATTCCCTGGGCACTTAAGAAGGGGCAAAATTTCCCAAAAAACTAAAAGGGGGAAAATGTACCTGTTTAAAGTTCCAGGAACCCCCCCCCCCCCCCCCCCCTTTGGGGAAAAAAAAAACCAAGCTGAAGTCAGGTGGCAAATTATTGACAGAGTGGGGGAGGTGAGGCGGCAGCCCCGCAGCATGAGGTCAAGTGCACAAGACATTCTGGAGGTAAAAAAAAAACAAAGGAAGCCCAGAGGGCACAATACGAAGGGGAGGTAAAGGGCGGCAGCAGAAATGAGGCAGCATGCACAATTGACATTCTGGAGGGGCAAAACGGGAAAAGGCCACAGATGGCACAATAACAGTGTGGAGGTCACGGGGCACAGATAAATTTCAGGCATGGCACAATGACATTCTGGAGGGGGCAAAACGTATTGGGCCCCACAGAGTGGCACAAAACGTGGGAGGTCAGGGGGACATTTTCGGGCGGGGCAAATAAATTCGGAGCGGCAAAACGATTGGGCCCACAGAGGGGACAATACACAGTGTGAGGTCACGGCCGCGTATGAGATCAGCAGGGGCACAATACTTTCTGGAGGGGCAAAACGGGAAAGCCACAGATGGCACAAACAAGGGGGGGCACGGGCAGCATATGGTCAGGCAGTGGCACAATGACATTCTGAGGGGCAAAAAAAAGGGCCCAGGACAAGATAAGGGGTGGGGGGTTGGGATCCGAAGGGGAAAAATTTTCCGATCCGGGGGGCAGCAAAGGGGGGGTCAGGCGGGGCACAATACATTCTGGAGGGGCAAAACAGTATTAAGGCCACAGAGGCAAAAATCAACATTTTGGGGAGGTCAGCGGCCATTTTGATCGGGGAATGGAAACAATGACATTCGGAGGGGCAAAAACAGTATTAGGCCAAGGGGGAAAAAATTTAACAGTGGGGGGCCCGGGCAGCAGCAGATGAATCGGCAGGGGGGCACAATGACATTCTGGAGGGGAAAAACAAAAGCCCAGAGGGCACAATCCCCAAGGGGGTCACGGGGGCAGCAATAGGGAATCAGAAATGGCACAAGACACTGGAGGCGGCCCCAAAACATATTAGGCCACAGAGGGGCACAATCACAAGTGTGGAGGTCACGGGCCCGCAGTATGAAAATAGGCGTGGCACAATGACATTCTGAGGCGCAAACAGTATTAGCCACAGAGGGGAAAACAATCACACAGTTTGGGGGTCCACGGGGGCAGCAGTATGAATCACGGGCACAATGCATTCGGGAGGCGGCAAAACAGTATTGGGCCACAGAGGGCAAAATAACATGTGGGGGGGCCGACAGACAGCAAGAGATCAGGCTTTGCACAATACATTCTGGAGGGGGGAAAACGGAAAGCCACAAAAATGGCACAATGATAGGGGAGGTCACGGCGCACAGCATGAATCGGGCAGGGGCCAATGAACATTTGGAGGGGAAAACGGCAGGAGTCAAAAGAAACAGTTAGGTCAGAAAAGTGGCACAATGACATTCTGGGGGGGTGCAAAAAGGGTGGCCAAGAGGGGAAAATATAAGGGGAGGTCAGGGCGCAAAAGTGGGGGA
>JAODAL010048362.1:0-29085 GCA_025379985.1 Phyllomedusa bahiana | reverse complement strand
TGTGCCTGTTGACCTAGTTGCTGGGACTGGCGGGCAAGAACGGTCGTCAGATCCGCCAGGCTGGGTAACGGCACCTTGGCGGGATCCTACTGTAACGGTCTGGAGGTGGATCCGCTGGACCACCGCAGGCGCTGGTGGAAGCCCACCCCAGGCAGCGGAATCTAAGTAAGTCCCGGTATTCACCAGAGCCCGCCGCAAAGCGGGATGGACTTGCTGCGGCGGGAGTCTACCAGGTCGCTTCCACTGGCGGGGCTTGCCTGCGGTGGCGGCCAAGGGTAGACATGGTACAGATTCGTCAGGCAGGCTCGTAGTCGGGGACGGGCAGGAGGTCAGGACATGCGGCTCTGGTTCATAAACATGAACAGGCAGAAGGTCAGGACAGGCGGCAAGATTCGTGGTCGGTAAACGGGAGCAACGGTTACGGTACACGGGTAGGCAAGACAAAGGCTTTCTGGAACGCTTTTTCCAAGGGAACATACACCAAGGATCCGGCAAGGCTGCCAGGAAGGGGCCAGACTTAAATAGGGGCAGTGCCCGGCAATGACCAATTACCAGCTCACTGTCCCTTTTAAATTTCACACTGCCGGCGCCCTAAGAGGCGGCGCCACGCACACCGGGGACCCGAGACGGACAGAGCAGGAGCGTGGCCGGGTAAGTGACTAGTGGCAGGGACCGTGGCGAGAGCGGACCCTGGACCCGAGGTGCGGGATGGGGCGCCGCTGGGTGTCGGGGCACGGATACGCCTGTGACCCGGGACGGAGGTCGCAGGGGCATCCGAGACAATATGCAAACTTGAGCCATGCCACAACTTGTGACAGGAAGAACTGATTAGTAAAGAGTCTCGATAATTAAGACAAGAAGATATCATCACAAAAGTAGGTAGTTTTGTTTGTTTCTACAGTATGAGGAGTGTGGATTCTAGATAGGTTCCTGAGATGTAACTTGTGTAGTGTAGAAAAGATCTGAGTCTACACCACACACTAAATGGAAAAGTAGGAAAAGCGGAGCCAGCAGATGATAAACTGAAAGAAAGATGGGGAAAGAAACCCCAGACCTGGACTATCCTCCCTGACACACTTTCTTCTACCCCATCTTCTGTCAGCAGCTGGTTGGCTCATTTTCCTGTATCTCCTTACTGTCATGCTTTTTTTATGTCTACCATTGGTAGTGCCATGTTAATATTGTCAATTTGGTTTCATTGTGGCAAGTTGCTCATTTAGATCCAGAGACTGGACTTCCAACATTCGCACAGCATTATGTCCCTTTAAAGTGGTTTTGCCACAAAGTAAAATTGATGTAGGAAGCTTGCAAATGAAATAACAAACATTTTCACCATTCATTATTATTAAAAATTCTGCACCGTTTTTGTCTTAGCTGCTCCTATAGTGAACCGTTGTTTACAGCTTGTCTCCAGGGGATAATACCAGGGTTGAGAGCTCCTCAGTCCTGGTCGCACATGCTCAGACATCCCCTTTCCTTTCAGGCAGTTACTGAGTGTTCAAACCCCAGGTGCGATCACTCTACTGCCGTCCTCTTTACTTCTTAGTAATTAGTCAAACAGTGAAAATAAATAAAAAAGAAACCTCAATCAGATTTGTGCATTGATTAAGAGAAAAAAAACCACAGGTTTGGTTCCTGCAGGGATTTGAACCTAGGACCTTGTGTCTGGAGGTAAAAGCTTTACTTCTCAGCTACTCACAATGCTTTACATAAACAGACCTTTCTTTGACTAGAGAGAGGAAAGGCATGATGATTTCATATTAGTGGGCATTTCTAAATATGGTACTCATTGTTATTTATCGTGAAAGCATGGACGACTTAAAAAGGTAATCCTGTCTTGTAATTTTGAACTGCCATAGAAATGAACCAGGATAACTGAGCCATATTCCTGTTCTCTGAGACTGATTCCTAGCAAGCTATGAGCTTTCCTCAGACATGAAACTTACAAGATGGGAAAACTCCCTTAAAGCAAAGTAATTTATATGAATGCAAAGAAACAGTAACTTCTTTCTGAATGTCTTGGATCTGAAGCCACTTAATTTCAAGTGACACACATAAAGTCAAAACACATCTTAGATCCTGCCACCCTCACAAGCTCACACAGTAGCTCTCCCAGTTTGCTTTTAAAACTGCTTTTCTCTACTTAGCTGCAGTAGATGCTGCAATTTTTTTTTCTTGCAAAAGACCCAGGACAAATCCTAGATGCTATAGACATAAAGCCAAATCTATAAAAGAAAACACACTTCAAAGTCAACCTTGAAGCACAGAAACAAAAGATCCAGGTTTTAGAATGGTGTCACTGTCCTCGGACTTCAACATTTTAATAAAAAGTGGATAAAATTCAAACATTTATTTCTGACCCAGAATCACCCATCAAGGGAGAATAAAAAATATCCCTGTGGTAACTTTTACATGTCATATTTTATGGTTATCTTTCAAGTATCAAAGTTCAGCACATCAACTGTTATATATTGTATATATCTTACAATACACAAGTAAATTGATTAGTTGTCTAGCAGCGAAAATTGTACCTCAAATAGGACTAGGGTAGGGAAAAAAAGTTATACTAACCTACCTAACCCCTGCTGCTGCTTTGGAGCTCCCTGGGAACTGCTCCTCTTCACTTTCCAGTTCTTGTCACGAAACACAGGAGATGCTCACACTCTATAATAAGTGAATGAAGCACAAGCCTCTCCTGCGTGTCAGGATGAAGAGGAGCAGGTACAGGGAGGCAGCAGTGGGGGACAGGTAGATAATCTAACTTTTTTTTAATGTATACTCTAACCTGGGCCCATTTGAGATCAATTTTCCTCCTCTAGACAACCCCTTTAAGATGGTATTTTCAAATGTTATGACATATCACTAAGATACGCTATTAGCAGGATATGCTATAGGATACATTATGATAGGTAGGGCCTGACCACTTCCAAATGCAATTAAACAATGCCTGTATAGCAGCGCTCCTAGTGACTCGCAGCATAGGGAACTGAAACATAGCCTCATATTCTGCCCAATGAGTGGTCAAGCTTCATTGTACATGGGAACGCTGGAATGGAAGAACAGCTCTTAACAATAACTAGTGCAGTGCCCCAAAAACAAGGGTACTTTGGAATGTGCACATTCACGCTATTGCTACTATGCAAAGTCATCAACACCTTACTATCTTGATATCATGGTATATACTCTTATGTACTTCTTTACTGTTTTATATTGTTAAATTCTGTTTTGATGGTTTAGTATAATATCTTTTGTTTATTTGCATTGTGCGAAGGGTTAACACATAGCCAGCTAAGAGACCTGCTACCTATGGACTGAGACGTTTCCATTTTGCTAGAAAGTCCACGATTGAGTTTTGGAGGGAAAATCTCTAAGGGCATGTTCCCACGGCAGTGGACAAATACCGGCCGCGGGGGAGACGGCTTTTCTCCGCGATGAGCGTAGAACAGCCCTCCCCCTCCCATGGAATTGTTCATATTCCATCCGGAAACCGGACAGAAGAATGAACATGTTCAATGTTTTGCCGTCGGGTGGAAAACCCGTGCAGTGGGGACTGCTGCACGGGTTTTCCATAGAGCACAATTATCTCATTTTCGGACGGTTTTTTAGGCGGTCTGAAAAACCGCAAACTGGCTGAAAAACCGGCTGAAAACCTGTGCCGTGGGGACATGCCCTAAAAGTGACCTTTGCACTGTCTGGAAAGAATGGTCATAGGCCAGAATGGAAATTCTATACAAATGCATTAGAGACTGGAATTGTAACAAATGTTACACCTGGGTCACCAGCCCTTTGACCAGGAAGCCAGCCAGACGACTGAGCCACTGACCCTGAGACAACAGTGCTCCTTCCTGCAAGAGAGAGAAAGAGAGATAGAGATAGAGAGAATGCCAAGGCCTTTCCTCAGCATAGGAGGAGATTGGAGAAGACACACGGTGTATTGCTTCTATTGTGTTGTACTTGAGTTCCTCCATTAAAAAAGTACACCGGTTTACTTCCGACCCCTGACTCTCTGGACGTATTTCCCATTGAGGTGCACTGCATCTTACCCATCCTTCCAGAGAGCAGTTCCATGTGGTGACACCTCAACATTATCCAGGGAATCCAGCATAGAGTTCGACTTACCCCAAAGCCAGGCACTGCACTATGGCTGTTACAGTCTGAGGAATTGTTTTGGGGTCATGGCAGCCTCTCTCATAGATCATTGATACACCTTAATCTCTGCATACTGTTATACACCTATAATAAACAACATTTAAATATTTACCCAAGTACACAAATCCTGCAATCTTTTGCAAATATCACTAATGGACTTAGCTGAAATCCCAGTGCTAGCTTGTAACCTGGCACTATTGTAAATGACTGAATATGAATACCAAGCAGGGTAATCTTAGGACACATGGCTGCGTTTGTCTGAATTTAAATATAGAAACAGTAATGTTCTAGAATTTACATAGCTGAGATCAGCTGAATAAATAATACGGATGGTATAGAATGCCTCAAGGGCTTGATAAACCAATTTGTCGAGGTTTTCTGCAGCGATTGAATGATATCACTTCTTTGTAATAACAATTATGATAATAATTGAAACAACAGATAATGATCTTCCTGCAACCTGTGCTCCATTCACAAAATACAAGTGACATGTTATGACTGATTGATGAACAACATTCCATACAATATGATAATTGTAATGATCGTCCCCCAGTTAATGGCACGTCCAGGAATAATATCCCCAGCACCACAGTTATGTAACCAGCAGGGAAATCATGGCCATCTTTATTGTAATAGTCCATAATTTACTCTATAATAAAATTGAAGTAAAAAATGTATTTCTAAAATAATAATTGTATGACTGTTTAACACAACAGCAGAAAGATGACAAATGGGACTGAACTAGGCACAAAATCCCTACCAGCCCACAGACAATATTACCCCCTATATTGCACAGAATGCACTGAATATTAAATTTAACATTTCTTTGTCACACACCTTACAAACTCCTCATTTAGGGAGACATGTATGAAGGAAGGTGCTTCGAAGTGAATTGGCGAGTCTCGTTTTCAAAGTGTAATGTGCCTGAATGTATGAAAGTGTTTTTTTGTGCGATTATAAATGGAGTCTAAAGTTCGAATACTTAGGCGCATTAGTAATGCGGCCATCATGAATAAAGGCTATAGATACAGCATGTCAGTGAATAGAAACTATGGTACTGATCTTGCTTAGTAGACCACAGGTCCCAGCAATACCTGTGGTGTGCTGGCTCTTGCTGTATGTAGAATAAAGGATGAGAGCAGCAAAAATACATTTCAAATTTAATGTAGTAAAAATTTTAAATTTTAACAACATCAGTAGGTTATTTAATGTAAAACTAGTTTTAGATTTATTACATTTAAGTGCATTTTATAGGATATATTTTTATATTTTTGGGATATTATATATTTTTATATTAATGTTATATGATAACTTTTTTATTAAATTTAAATAATTACATATTATACAGTTTGACAATAATCAAAAATTACTTTTTATTATTGTCAGGTGTAAGTTGAGAAATATTGGACTTTTTCTTCCCTAACAGCAAATCTAGCTCTAATTCATCTACTGAGGCTCAGGCAGACCACATTGAAATAGGTCTGCCTGTTTGAGCAGTAATGCGCCTAGTGTTGCTGAACCACATTCATATATGTGTCTAATATTACGTGTGTGGTGCGACATCCCCCCAGAACGCCTCTTTATGTTATGCACATTAAAAAGGGTTGAATCTTACGAACAATGCGTCTAACACATTCGTTAGGCGCATTAGACATCTTAGCAGGCTCACTTTGGCACATTCTTTGTGTATGTTCAATAATAATACCCTCTATGGTTCCACTAAGTAATAAGGTCCTCTATTTAGCCACTTCTCTGTAATAAAGCCCCTTGTGCCTATTTTCTGTAATAGTGCCCCTGCTGTGCCCCTATTTAGTAATAATGCCCTCTCTGTGCTACCTTTTCTCCAACAGTGCCCAATTCTCTGTAATAGAGCCCCTCTTTTGCCACTGCTCTCTAATAGTGCCACCTCTGTGCTCATTTCTCTGTAAAAGGTGTCTTCTATCTAATACTTTCTCTACAGCTCAAAAAGAAAATTCCCATGACTTCTTTCTGGGGCATCCCCCGGTCTATACTGTTCTCTCATGGACTGCAGACCTAAACTTATGAGAGTACAAAACAAACCAGGAGCACCCTGGCAGCACGATGCAGGGACATCATCACATACTTTGGGCCAATTGTATATCTAGTGCATAAAATCGGCGGCATGTTTCCTTAAAGGGGATGTATCGCTTCCTTACTTCGGCTGAGTCACACTTCTCTTAGCTTCCCAGCTCTGTGAATGCAGGGGCGTTTCTTCCCCTCCCAGCTGGATGACATCATCCCCCCTTCACTGCTGGCCTGAGACTCCCCCACCCCTCTCCCCTCTCTGAGTCCACATGTCACTGTGTCTCTCCCTATCAGTCTTATTTTATAAGAGCTGTATACATACCACAGGCTGCATTCAATCTAATCTAAGCACTGATCTCCTCTCACAGCTGGAGATGTATTACAGCTTTCTAAGAATGGCACAGATCTGCGTGTATGCAGGAGAGTTAGGCACAGGGTCAAAACTGTCATGTTTTCTCATTGTACAATCTGCTGCAGTCTGTTTCTGCTAGGTGTGGAGACAGAAAAATGCTACGGCCCTAACTCTGAGTCATTCTGTACAGCCCGTGAATCGACCCAGGGGCTGTACAGAATGTAAATGAGCTCTCAGCTAGTGAAATGCAAGGAGGAGGGATTAGACCCACACTGGAGATCAGTGTAAAAAAAACACAAGATAAGGGACACTGTGAGTACAAGGCAGCTTTGCTAATGACATCCAATTGCAAAGTTGCTTGTTTTCACTGTCCCCTTAGTCTGAAGACCATTTAATGAAACGATAACACCCCTTTAATGCCTAGTTTAGCCCAGGCCACAGCAGCCAGGAACCTAGTAACCAACAGGGAAAATGTGTTTCTTCTAAACATTTTTTCAAAAATCATTGTACTTATGTGAATTCATGGAGTGTTGTGTGTCAGGAAGTATTTAACATGGATGTTAATTTCTATGAAATATTCTAGATTTTACCCATTTCCATTTATTGCAAGTCAAAAAAAAGGTTATGAATAGTGTTGATCGAACCGTTCTAGAAAAGTTAAGTTTGAGTAGAACATCTCAATTTTTTAAAACTCGAACTGAACAGAACATTTTGCTGTTGGTTCGAGTAAAGTTCTAGTTCTAGTTCAACATGCCATTTTCAGTTTCATTTTCAGCGGCTTTCTGCACTTTCGGCCATCCAATCACTTTTCTGCACTTTTGGTGGCCATCCAATCAGTGCAGAGTACAGAGAAGTGTCAAAAATGTCATCACTGAGGTGTAGGGCTCTCATTGGCTGCTAAAATCACGTGATCATGTTATATATATTTCACTGTATTGCCTTGTGAATGCCATTTTCAGCTCACTCTCTGTACTGTACAGACTGCTTTTAGTTAGCATTTTCCTCGCCATAGACATCAATAGTTAAGGAGTTTGGTATTGCTGGCTGCATCTTTCCCACACCCAGAAGCTGTTATGTGGCGACATTCGCAGGCTCACATAATGCCTAACTCTCATGTACATGGATGTATATTATACAGAGTGCTTGGATTTACTAAATCATACTCGGTGCCCAAAAGTTAAGTTTTTGCACTATTGGGGGAGAAATCAATTTATAACACACCGTCTCCAATTCTCCTATACAAAGAAATATATTCTAAATAGTGGTTGGTGAAAATTATTCTGAGTGGAGAAAAGTTCTGGTTCTTGCAGTTTTGGGGGTTCAGTAATTGTATATCACATCGTCTCCAAATCTCCTATGTGTCAAAGGGGCTTTTGGGCCCCCTCAGGATGCAGGGCCCCATAGCAGCTGCTACCGCTGCACCTCCTATAGCTTTGCCCCTGCTTGCAAGCCGTCCTCATCTTTTCAGTTAGCCATTGAAAGGAATGAAGTATTTTAGCTTCTCAGTTTTTTTCTGTCACTCTTCATTAAGTTGTTCCACGTATCCAGTTTACTGTTATAGATGGTAAATACAGCTCCTCACCTGTATAGGTATAAAAATTAACCAGAAAATCTTCTCACATTGACTTTAATAGGGTTCTAGTTCGAGTTCTAGTGTGACTCGAACATCGAACTGAACACTACTACTGTTCTATCCGAACTAGAACATTTTACTGTTCGAACATCTCTAGTTATCAAATTAAAGGAGCATATGTATTTCAGAAAATAATGACTGATATCAAATGTTACTTGTTATTTAAGAAAGAGTTTTATAATTTTCAAGTATATTCTACCAATTTCTCCTGACTTTCAGGTTCACTGAATGCCGTCATTTTATAGGAATCTCTTTGTTTACTGCCAGAGCATAAAAATCTAGATATTTAAGTGCTCGGCTCATTATAGATAGCATAAGTTCACACAAATAATTTTTTTCAACAGTGATGCCATAAGATTTCTGGTGTGGATTTTCACTTTGTAGTGCGATATTTCACCACAGTTTTAGACATGACTTGTTTTGAAACTGCTACAGAAAGTATATTAAAATAATACATTTTTTGTGTGTGCCATTAAAGGTTGTGTTTATTGTGATCATTGCTCAACAGTGTGTATAATTATATCCTGCCTTTTGTAATTGCTGATAGGTTTTTAACAAAATTGTTTAAGTGGTTTTCTCATCACATTAGCTTTAAACATGTAAGCAAAGATAAATAAAGACTATTACCAAATATATTGCAGCTATGATTTTGCTTTGTTTCAGAGTTAGAGCAGTTCTTATCTCCTGCTTGTTTACACAAATATCTCCAGTTACTGACCACCTCCATCACCAATGTCTCTCTAATAGACTCCGCTAGGAATAGCAGAGCTGATATGCCAATCAGTGCTGTAGAACCACCCACAGCCTAACCAGGACCAGGAAAGGTAATATGCAGATATTTTAGTGGACCTGGCATAATAAAAAAAGATCAAATGATAATAAAAAGTGAAATTCAAGCCTTTCCATTTAAATTTCCTTTTCTCAATTTTACCACATAAACATTTTTGCTATTTCAGCAACTAAGTGGGAAGAATTAGGAAGACCCACCAATTACAGGGATGGTCCATTGCCTTTAATGAGCACTATTTGCCCAAATACCGTGAAGATAAGTAATTACTCATCCAGTGACTTTTTTACATTGTAGGATTTTTGCAACCCAGTCAATCCTCCTCCTCCAATACTGTTAATTCTGGCAAGCAGGTTCTTCTTTTTCCTTGCATCTTAGTTTGGAGCATGCAATCTTAGAGTACAAGCCACTTTACCAGTGTAGATGTAGTACATAATATTAGCGTCTGCCCATTATGTAGTAGTCTATGCCCAAAAATACATAATACTTATCTGCCTCCAAAACCAGATAGAACATGCTTGCCTCCAAAAAATAATACCTTTTTTTGTGTTCTTTTTGCCTTTTATGTATTTAATTCATTCTTTTTTAAGCTTCTATTATCTCACTAGGATCAGGTACTTTAAATCTTAACCAATGAGTAACACCAAAGGCAACATAGTGGTGACCTACTTCATATGACAGGATGCAGTTCATCCCATAGAACATAATACTATGTCATAGGTCGTTTATAAGGCAGAGTTTTGCATTTCACACTGATCATGTAGTTCTAGATTTAGTTATAGAATTAGCAAACTGAAATGAATAATTCTACATAATTGTATACTATGTCTATGTTTTCATGACCTTTTAAACCCAAGGCATACAAGACATAATGATTTAGTTAAAAGCTGTCACGAAAAATAAAAATCACAGAGCTGCCTTTCTCTACAATCCAGCCAGTTAACGCTTACATATTAAAATGCATTGCCTGGTTCAAATTAATGGTAATTTGTGCCTAAAATATTCACCTCCATCAGCCATAAATTTGTTTTATCAATGGTTTCTCAGACAAGAAATTCCTGATTGAATTCCATAGTTCTTTAGTCAACTAAATGACTAAATTTAGTTAATGACAGAGACTGCAGTATCACTACCCAGAGGAGGAAAACACAGGGAGGCAGTAATATCTGTGCTCACATCACTGACAGGCAGATACCGTGGGGACAATAAGTATTTGATACACTGGCAATTTTGCAAGTTTTCCCACCTACAAAGAATGTAGAGATCTGTAATATTTATTATAGGTACACTTAAACTGTGAGAGACAGAATCTAAAAAAAAATTCCTGAAAATCACATTGTATGATTTTTAAATGATGAATTAGCATTTCATTACATGAAATAAGTATATGATCACCTACCAACCATCAAGAGTTCTGGGTCTCACAGACCTGTTAGTTTTTCTTTAAGAAGCCTTCCCACTCTGTACTCATTACCTATATTAATTGCACCTCTTTGAACTTGTTACCTGTCCACACATACAATTACACTCCAACCTCTCCACCATGGCCAAGACCAAAGAGCTGTTTAAAGACACCATGGACAAAATTGTAGACCTGAACAAGGCTGGGATGGGCTACAGGACAGTAGGCATCAGCTTGGTGAGAAGGCAACAACTATTGGTACAGTTATTGGAAAATGTAAGTAACAGAAGATGACTGTCAATTATCCTTGGTTTGGGGCTCCATGCAAAATCTCACCTCGTAGTGAACAAACGACACATACAAGTAAATTTTTCCTGGCCATTTGTGGAGCGCAATTTATATCCAAGGGTTACCCAAGCTATCTACTGGGTTCATTTGGAGTCAAATACAGGGTGTGTATTTATCATATACAGATATCTTCATCAAACAGTGTCTGTACATTTTAGAACAAACAGTATGTCAGACAGAGAGGTGGCAGGCTCTTCACCTGCGAGTGACAGTGGCACAGCAAGGGGACATCGCAGAAGGGGTCACTCGGTGAGGCCACAACTGCCGCTGTCATCTATGGGGCCGTGTGCTGACCAGCAACCCAAGGGATCTTGATTGGTTGACTAGGTCATCCACTTCCTCCCAGATAATATCTGACAACCCCAGCCAAGAGTCGGTGGGAACGTCAGACACAACCCTTAGTTGGCATGGCCCGGGAGCGGGTCACCTGTCCTCAACCCGCCTCTGTTCCATCCGGTTCCATCTGCCAGAGATCTACTATGTGGTCTGGGCTCAGCGCCACTATATAGCGAGGATGAACAATTTGAGGAGGGCAGTTAGCAGCTACTTGGCAGCGAAGAAATGGGGCAAATACCCCCCTGCTTCTTGCAGTAGGCGGCAAAGTATAGATGTGGAAAGTGGCATGGGAGGTCATGTTTTGAGGGGTCAGCCTCTGCATACCAAGACCGATGATGAGGACAGCAGTGACAATGAAACACAAATAGATGATGATGTAGCCAACCGCACTTGGGAGCCTGGTGAGGCAAGGGCTTCATCATCGTCAGCTTGCGTGTCAGGCAGCGGCCAGCAAGTGGGTTGTGTGGCTGTGAGTCAGCAGGATAGCAGCAGTGTGAGGTCGGGAGCCAAGCGGCCGCGGGGTAAAAAACCCGCTTCGCAGGTCCAAGAAAGTAGCAGCACAGGGGCTCAGCGAGGCAGCGGTGGTAATAGTCACTCAGTGCGGAGCGTTGGCGGTAAAATCAGATACTCGGCGGTGTGGCAGTTGATTGCTAAGACACCGGAGTAGCCGATTATGGGTATATGTAGAATCTGTAGGCAGAAAGTGAAGCGTGGCCAGGGAGCAAACGTTGGCACCACGGCCCTGCGTCAACACATGCAGCGTCATCATCCGGTGGCCTGGGAGAAACGTGGCTCAAATGTGGTGGTCCATCCTGCCGCCGCAGCAACAGCAGCAGCAGCGCCCAGTGGCACGCATGCCATTGCAGCCAGTCAAGGCTCCACCACCTCTGCAGAAGGGAGCTATTTTTCTTTGCCATCATCTCCCGGTCCAGATGCTCCTGCTCCTCGCTACTCATGGTGCCAGCAGTCGTTCAGTGTGGCGATTGCAAAGAGACAACAGTATGCGTCCAACCATCCTAAGGGGCAGAAGCTGACCGTGGTCCTGTCCAAGTTGTTGGTACTGCAGTCCCTCCCTTTCCAAATAGTGGACTCTGCACCGTTCAGAGAACTAATGGCTTGTGCCGAGCCGAGATGGAGAGTTCCAAGCCGTAATTTCTTTTCCAAAAAGGCAATACCAGCACTTCATAAATATGTAGAACAGAAGGTGGGTCAGTCCTTGAGTTTATCGGTTTGTTCCAAGGTGCATGGCAGCGCGGACGTCTGGAGCTGTAACTACGGTCAGGGCCAGTACATGTCCTTTACGGCCCACTGGGTGAATGTGCTTCCGGCCCAGGCACACCAACAACTTGGACAGGAGACGCCGCTTTCTCCTCCACGTTGTCAAACTTCAGCTCCTGCGCCAATGTCCGCCTCCTCCTCCTCCACCACCATCTCAGCCTCCACAAGCACTGCTCCATCATACCACATGTGTAGGGCACAGCGGTGTCACGCAGTTCTACACCTGGCTTGCCTCGGCGAACGAAGTCACACAGGGGAGGAACTGCTCAGCGTCATGCAGCAAGAAATCGATGTGTGGCTTTCTCCGCACCAACTGCAAATCGGAACCATGGTGACGGACAATGGGAGGAACATGGTGTCCACGCTGCACCGAGGAGGGATGGTCCATGCGCCCTGCATGGCGCACGTGTTCAATCTGGTTGTGAAAAGGTTCCAGAAGTCTTTCACCGTTCTTCAGAAGATTCTGAAAATGGCCAGGAAACTGTGCATGCACTTCATCCATTCCTACAAAGCCAGGAACACCCTCCTCGAGTTGCAGCGGCAGAACGGCCTCCCCCAACACACTCTGATATGCGATGTTTCCACCCGTTGGAATTCCAGCCTGCACATGTTGGACCGACTGTATGAACAGAGAAAGGCCATTAACGATTTTTTGATGATCCAGGCGGACAGGAATACTCCCCTGTGTAACTTTGATGTCAGCCAGTGGCAACTCATGCGTGACACCTGCCGTTTGTTGAGGCCATTCGAGGAGGCCACGTTATTTGTCAGTCGCCAGGACTACGGGATGAATAACGTCATTCCACTGCTTTATGTCCTGGAACAGATGCTGAAAAATCTGTCTGGGCAGGGGACTGGAGACGTGGCGACTACATCTCGCGGCCACATGAGTCCGGTGGGGAATGAAATGGAGGAGGAGGAGGACATTGGAGCAGAAGCATTGTCTGGTGAAATGAGTGGATTTTCTACCCAGGTGACAAGAGAGGTGGAGCAGGAGCAGCTGGAGGAGGTAGATGGAGATGAGGAAGACGAGGCAGATGACCCTCAAGCACCATGGCAGGATACAGTGGAGATGGAGGCAGGGAGACCCTCGGAGTCACTTGTGCAGATGGCCCGCAGCATGCTGATTTGCCTGGCTAGTGACAGCCGAATAGTCACTATTCGACAGAGGGATGACTTCTGGCTCTCCACCCTATTGGACCCTTGCTACCGGTCCAAAATGGGAGCCTTTTTCCCAGCTGCTGAGAGGGAGGACAAACTCAAAATCCCTATACGGAAATCCTCCGTAGCCCAGTTGGCCGCTGCTATGTGCGGCATCGTCCCTCCTCTGACAGGTCTGACCGGGGGTTCTTCAGCGCTCACGTACTACTGCCGCGGCTCTGGGGAAGGTGGGGGGGGTAGGAGCAGTACCAAGCTCCTCAGCAGAAAACCTAATTCTGGATCACTGATGAGCAGCTTCCTTCACCCGCCTAGTGAGGAGGGCAGTCGCCAGCAGCAGCAGCAGGACCTGGAGCAGACCCTGAACCAACAGGTCTTTGGCCCTACTTGGACAGAACTCTGCCCCCAGTTAGAAGATCCGCTGGACCCACTGGGCAGCCCCAAAATGGATGTGTGGACGCAACTGCCGAGTTTGCAGTGGAGAAAACTGTCCTGCCCGGCCCCGTAGTGTGGCAAACAGAGCGGGTGTTCAGTGCGGCGGGGGCCATCGTTACCCCAAGGAGAACCCGCTAGTCCACGGGAAATGTGGACGACTGACCTTTGTCAAGATGAATCAGGCGTGGAGCGGCCAGGATTTCCACACAGCAATGCCTTAGGCATCAGACTACATCAGCCATGATGCCTCACCCAAACTGTGAGAAATGAGTCTGGGTTCAAACTACCTACCTCAGCCACTATTCTGATGCCGCCACCCCCCCTGATGCCACACATCTGCTGACAGTTTCTCCATCTGCCACCAACCATCTTTACCAGGGACTGGAATTGCCACCCACCTCCACACTCTGTCATTGTTCCACTCTATGACCTCATGCTGCTGCTGATGCTGCTGCCGTGACCCCACACTGTGTCATTGTGCCACTCTCTGACCTCATGCTGTTGCTCCTGCCGCCCTTACCTCCATCTCCCTGTCATTGTGCCACCTGGGGCCCTACTCCTTTTTTTTGCCCCCTCCAGAATGTATTGTGCCATCCCTGCCTCATGCTGCTACACCGTACCCCCAACACTCTGTCATTGTGCCTCTTGGCCTACTCCAGTTTTTTTTCCTTCAAAGCTGTAGTGAAAAACGTTTAAAAAACCGCCACCCAAATAGTCTCTGTGTGCGAAGGCTCCTAAACCTTCAATTCAGTACTCCAACAAAAAACAGCAATTAAAAATTTGAAAAAGGTTTAAACCAAAACATTTATTGACCATCCCATTTAAATAAAGACCTACTGTACATCCCGTTCTTGGTTTAAGTTTTTGGCAACCATAGTGGTGGCAGGAACATCGAAAGCATTTCCCCCAGCTGCGATACTGCGACCGATACCCCGGCTATCCTTTGGGAATGCAAAAATTCTGACAGGGGGCGGACGCAGGGCGCGGACGTTTCGGGGACCCCCCCCTTCTTCAAGACCGTGTAGCTTACCTTATGTATTTATGGTAAGCACAAAAATATACAATTTACATTTCCAAAATTTGGAAAATAAAAACCTACTTATACCAATATATATTTTTATAAAAAGGCCCCCAAAGGCCCCAGTTTCATTCATCCCACGGGCGCTAGTGTATTATTCATAATCTTTTGGGCCTCATGTTGCAAGAGGATCTTTAAATGATTCTTTTCCCTTCACACTAATTTCCCTCCAGTAACCCCATCTCAGCTCAGACACATTATGATTATTCTCTAAAAAGTGTCGGGTATGCCGTCCCCCCAAACTTCTTGCCTCCTCATTTTTCTCTACAGTTTTGTTCTTTAATGCGTCTAATTTTGCTAAGTGCTCATTGAGCCTGATTTTTATGCCCTTTTTGCGGGCCCCACGACCCCTTCCCGCACGGACATTCAGTATATAAACCGCTTCTTTGTGTCACTGTGAATGTCCTTTAATGGGTTTTAATTCCCTTTTTGGGGATGTGGGAAAATTTAAAGGGGTAAAAAGAGATAAAATCAAAAAGGGGGGAGGCTGGTTTTGCAACGATAAAAGGACAATTCAATCTAGTTAAAAAGCTGACGGGGGGGGGGGGGGGGGGGGGGGCACCGTTGCCCAAAATAGAGAAAAATACAAAAATGAGGCCAATACACAATTAAGTGATGTGCTGTGTATAAAAAAAATTGTTTGTCAATCCCACTTGAGTATGTAAAAACAATTGAGATGGTTCTCACTAAAATCTGGAAACAGGAATTTATCACTGATAAAATCAAATATTGGTAATATGTTTAAAATCCACGGGTCCCTTTTCCCTTATTACCTTTTGTCCCAAAAAATACATAAGTCACTTCCAATCCTCCGGACGACCATCGTTGGGGGTTTTCGGTTCCTTGTTAAACCAATACTAGTAGTAATTGTACCTACAAAAAGCGGGTAAGGAGAGACACACAGTCATAATAGACACAGGTCAATTTAAAAATTCTAACTCACTACTGAGTAGAAGGGTTGTTATGTGTATCTTATTAAAACCCCTTTTTACCTCTATTAAAACCGCAAAAGAGGGGAGCAGGGGCAAGAGAGGCGTTGGAAGAAGACCCCACATTACCAACCAAAAAATCAATTTTCTCATGCCCACTGTTGGACATTGTTCTAACAAAAATATTTTAGTTTTGGGGAAAAAATATACCTACAGCGCAAGGCACCTCTAGGGGGTAAAAGGGTTTGCGCCGTTTTATGAGTACTTTAGGGAAGCACTTGAAAAACAGTATATTTTTAAGACTAAAAAGGCTACCACAATGTGTGGCCGGGTATCGGTATGTGGGATGACTTTTGTCCTGTGGAGAGGTACTGAGGAAAAAAATTTTAAATATTCGTGGAAAAATTTTTTAATGGGATTAAACCGCTTATTGATTTTTTCCCGCCACAGTAGACAAGATGTCATCCACTACCTAGATGTTGAGGTAGGAAAGTCTCCCCATGGGTTTGTTCCCCCTATTTACTAAAACCTACTGATAAAAAAACGTTTTGCCATTAAAAAAAAATCACCTGCGCCAAAAACTTTGATGGTATAAAAAAGGGCCAGCTCCAAAGTTTTAAAGGGGAATTTGTTCACAAGCAAATATATCAAGAACAAGTCAGAAAAAAAATAAAAAATTTGAGGGAGGGGGATATGACAGGGCCAATTGGGAAAGGGATACACAGAATAATGTAAAAAGATCGTTTGTTCATTTAGTAGGCTAAAGAAAAAAGGGAAAGGGGGGAATTTTGTTTTATTAAAGAACCTATAACCCATGTGAAATGATAAAAAAAATAATCAAAAAACATTGGGTATATGAAAAAAAGAAAGGTTTGGAAATTATTTAAAAAGGTTTACCTATTTTTTTTCGTACCGAAAGTTTCTATAGGTAGTCAAAAAAGTTAAAAATGACATAAAAGGGGACAACGTTAAAAAGGGGTTTTTTTGAAACCCCGAAAGGAAGGGGGAATTTTCCCTGTAAAAATTGGGCCGAAAAGCAGTGCAATAATACAAGGCCCCCCCCATATATCACATCCAATAAAAGGGAATGATATACCCATTTAAAAGGAGGTTCACAGTGACACAAAGAACGCGGTTTATATACTGAAGGTCCCTGCCGGAAGGGATACGGGGCCGACAAAGGGAGCATAAAAATCAGGCTCAATGGGCACCGTAAAACAACATTAGTTTGGGATTTAAAAAACAAAACTGTAGAGAAAAAGAGGGAGGCAAAGAAGTTTGGGAGACGGCATTGCCAGACATTTTTGGAATAAAAACTAATGTGTCTAATGAGATGGGCTGTACTGGAGGGGAAATTAGTGTGAAGGAAGGAGAATCAGTTGAAAGGATCCTTTGAAACTGAGGAAGTGGTTTTTGAGATGAATACACTAGGCAGCTGGATGAATGAAAGCTGGGGCCTTTTGAGCCCTTTTTATAAAATATATATATTGGTATAAGTAGGTTTTTATTTTACCACATTGTGGAAATGTAAATTGTATATTTTTGTGCTTACCTATAAATAGCATAAGGTAAGCTAGCAGCGCGTGCTTGAAGAAGGGGGAGGCCCCCCGAAACGTCGCGCGCCCTGCGTCACGCCCGCCTGTCAGAATTGTTGCATTCCAAGATGGAGTAGCCGGGCTATGCGGTCGCAGTATCGCAGCTGGGAAAAGTGCTTTCGTATGTTCCTGCCACCTACAATGGATTGCCAATACAACTTAAACGCAAGTAACGGGATGTTACAGATGAGGTCTTATATTTAAATGGGACTGTCAATAAATGTTTGGTAACCTTTTGCAACATTTGAATCTGCTTGTTGTTTGTTTGACTACTCCAGTTTTTGCCACCTCCAGAATGTCATTGTGCCACTGTCTGGCCTCATGCTGCTGCTGCCGTGCCCTCCACACTGTGTCATTGTGCCACTTTGTGGTCTACTCCAGTTTTTGCCACCTCCAGAATGTCATTGTGCCACTGTCTGACCTCATGCTGCTGCTGCCGTGACCTCCACACTGTGTCATTGTGCCACTCTGTGGCCTACTCCTGTTTTTGCCACCTCCAGAATGTCATTGTTCCACTCTCTGACCTCATGCTGTTGCTCCTGCCGCCGTCACCTACACTCTTTGTCATTGTACCACTCTGTGGCCTACTTCTGTTTTTGCCACCTCCAAAATGTCATTGTGCCACTGCCTGACCTCATGCTGCTGCCGTGACCTCCACACTGTGTCATTGTGCCACTCTGTGGCCTACTCCAGTTTTTGCCACCTCCAGAATGTCATTGTGCCACTGCCTGACCTCATGCTGCTGCTGCCGTGACCTCCAAATGTGACATTGTGCCACTCTGTGGACTACTCCAGTTTTTGCCACCCTCCAGAATGTCATTGTGCCACTGACTGACCTCATGCTGCTGCTTCCGTGACCTTCACACTGTGTCATTGTACCACTCTGTGGCCTACTTCTGTTTTTGCCTCCTCCAGAATGTCATTGGGCCACTGTCTGACCTGATGCTGCTGCTGCCGTGACCTCCACACTGTGTCATTGTGCCACTCTGTGGCCTACTCCAGTTTTTGCCACCTCCAGAATGTCATTTTGCCACTGTCTGACCTCATGCTGCTGCTGCCGTGACCTCCACACTGTGTCATTGTGCCACTCTGTGGCCTACTCCTGTTTTTGCCACCTCCAGAATGTCATTGTGCCACTGTCTGACCTCATGCTGCTGTGGCTGCCGCCGTCACCTCCACACTCTGTCCCTGATGTGTCCACCTGAGATCTCAGCTTGTTTTTTTCCAGCTTTCGCTGCCATGACTTTATTCGGCTACACTCCCGCTTCAGTTTTTTGGTCAGTTTTGGCCTCTTAAGTGCCCAGAGAATTTTATAGTGAAGCGATTCTAAGAGCGGCGGCAGTCATGTGTGTGTCATACTAAAACACAACATTGTATAAAGACCAAACCAAGCTCCCTCTTCATATTTAAGCATGGCACAACGTTCTACAGCACCCTGCAGGCTCTGTGCAGCCTGGAAATAGCTGTTTTTCAACGTGATTCGTCCCGAAGTAATTCGGACCGAAACTAATTTTGTCGAAAAAATTCGGCGAAGTCACCGAATCAAATTTTTGAGATATTCGCCCATCTCTAGTCATATGGTCAGATGAGGCTAAAATAGATTTTTTTTTTATATAAACTCCACTCGTCATGTTTGAGGGAGAAGAAGGATGAGTACAACTCCAAGAACAGCATCCCAACGGTGAAGCATGAGGGTGGAAAAATCATACTTTGTGGGTGCCTTTTTGCAAAGAGGACAGGACAACTGCTCCATATTCTATGGACGAGGGGCCATGTATCGCAAGATTTTGGCCAAGAACCTCTTTCCCTCAGTAAGAGCAGTGAATATAGGTCATGGCTGAGTCTTCCAGCATGACAATGAAAAGAAACACACAGCCAGGGCAAATAATGAGTGGCTCTGCAAGAAGCATTTCAAGGTCATAGCATAGCTACTAAACCCAATAGAACCCAATAGAAAATCTTTGAAGAATGCTGAAACTCAATGTAGCCCAGTGACAGCTCTGAAACCTGTAAGATCTGCAGAAGATCTGTATGGAGGAGTGGGTAAAAATCCCTGCTGCAGTGTGTGCAAACTTGGTCAAGAACTACAGGAAACATCTGACCTCTGTAATTGCAAACAAAGGTTTCGGTACCGAATATTAAATTCTGTTTTTCTACTGTATCAAATACTTATTTCATGCAATAAAATGAAAACTAATTATATAAAAAAAAACATACAATCTGATTTTTTTGATTATTTTTAGACTGTCTCTCATGGTTGAAATGTATCTAAAATAAAAAATTGCATCATCTATCTATGCTTGCATTATTTACAGGAAGGCACAAGGGTTGCAGTATTATCTCCGCAATCATCATTTAAGAACAAGAGTGAAGAAACAAGGCAATACCATTTACGAGCTGAGTATACTTGATAGCAAGCTTTCGAGAGTACTAGCTCTCTCTCTTTATCAGACCCGATGTTAAACAAGAAACTGAACATTCACAGAGTTCTTACACACACACACACACACACACACACACACACACACACACACACACACACACACACACACAACACACACACACAGACACACAGGAGTTGGATTCTTCAAAGGATCTTAAAATAACAAAATGCAATATAAGCAGAGAAGTTATTTACAACAGGTCAGAAATAAACAATCTGCAAACTTGTGAGGCGTGACAGGAGGATCATTAACTCTTGCTGTTATCTGTTCACTATCAGAAATTGATTTGTAGCCTCCATAGCTCACACACAGTGTGACATTAAATTGACCTGGATATTAAGACCATATTGCAAAGTGTGAAATTTTTGTATTCACTTTAATTCACATTCCTTTCTCTCCCTCTATGTCTTAAAATGTCCCATTAAAACCACAACCCACAAATCTTCAATAAAGAGATCTTCTCCGGAGAAATGTGCAGCCACTGGGAGATCTGTCCTTCTGTTGTTACTAGTGTGGGTTCATACTCTGTTTGGGTTCATACTCCGACTGAGTCACTGCCCTGTTTCCCTCAGATGGAGGCCTGTGGTGGGACATTGCACACACATAATGACATACATGATATTGGAAGACCTGCAGGAAAATGTCTCCCTAATTCTGTGCACCTGCTGTGACTGTGGGACAGATACACTGTCAGTGATGTGGATGAGCCTACAAGTCTTGCACCTATTTTGCAGGCAGGTTGAGGTACCTTTTTCAGTTGGGGCCTTCAGGGCACTTCAGACAATAATACGTGGCAGGTTTGCTCGTTGATGAAAAAAAAGGAGACAGGGGATTGGAAATATATCTTTAAACCTGTTGTCCTTATATAGCAGAGGTTGGAGTTCCTTGGCAATCCTAGGTAGGATCTCCAGCTGTGGGTTGTAGGTGACAACTAGGGGCACTTGGGTTTCATCCTTTTTGTACGTGAGCAAACTGTGCCTGTTAATGGCTTCCACTTATTGCTTATTTGGTTGTCCTTCACTTTATGTTTGTAGCCCCATCAGAGGAATTCAGTCCTAAGATCCAGGAAGTGTTTGTCCAAGTCTGCTTAGTCGGAGGAAATACGATTTTATCGTATAGCCTAGCTGTAAATAATAGATTATTTTGTGTGTTTGAGCTGGAAGATGTCATTTCTCAGGTAGGTAGTTCTGTCAGTTGGTTTGTGATGTATTGAGGTGATAAGGAGGTGGTCCGTAAAGGGGTTTTCTCGCTACAAAGATCATATCTGAAATGATGGGGACAGTAAAAATAAGCACTTTTGCAATTGGTTTGCTTTACCTAAATCACTTAGTATAGCAGATATAAGCTAATCTGCGCATCTATAGCTTTTTTCTGCAGCAGTTGGATGGCAGAAACACCCCCTTTTCTGTGATTGTCTGAGTGACATTTCATTCAGCCTGTTTGGACACGCCCTCGGATGGGCGCTGTGATTGGCTGCCTGCACTCTGTGCTTACTCCACATCTGAGTTGTTGACATTGAAAGTGAAACAAACTACTTGAGATGACTGTGTGTGTATAATAAGGCTGTCTCAGCTTCTCTATATGTGATGGCTCTATGTAAAGGATCTGGGGAATTAATGTGCCTCTAGCTACTAGATTCATTCTCTCTCTTTCTAACACAGCCTTATACACTGCTCCCCACCCTCCCCCCCCATATAACACAGCCTTATATATTCTGCTCTACCGCCTGCCTCATAACAGAGGGCGAAGAAGGGCGGGGCAGAGTGCATTCCTCACATTTGTTTCATCAGTTCAGGCTGTGTGTATAACTGCTTACAGCAATGCAGGTATTCTGAATACAAGGAGCTTGTGGAGCCTGGATCTGACAGCTCTGCAGCCATGAGAAGCATACAGGAGGCTGCAGAGCTGTGACACCCAGTCCCTTCCATTGCTAACACAGAATGATGGTGTCACAACAGATAGAAACAGATTAAGTCTGCAAAACCATGTAATGATAAAACCCCGTTAATGTGTATAGTGGTTTCCAGAAAATTGATTTCACTATCTGAATAGTTAAGTTAAAGGTTCATGGAAGAGTGAAAGTCATTAAAGTCGCTATGTCCTCCTCACCTGTAGTCCAGATGATCAGAATATCATCAATATAACGAAGGTAAATCATAGGTTTGGTGGTGCAAGTTGATGGATATAGCCCCTCTAGTTCTGCCATAAATAGATTTGCGTCGTGTAGTGCACATATTCAACCTACTGATGTTCCCATTTGCTGAAGATATAGGTTCTCTCCAAAAGCAAAATAATTATGGGTAAGAATGAATTTTATTAATTGTGTGACTGGTTGTTGTTGGGAGGCTTTGTTTCTCCGGGTGCACCCAACTTGCTGCAATTCCATAGTTGTGGGAATGTTGGTATACAAGGATTCAACATCCATGGTGGTCAAAATGGTACCATCCAGCAGTAGACTTAGAGCATTGAGTTTGTTTAGTAGATCAGTGGTGTCCTGGATGTAGCTAGGAGTATCTCTGACATGGAGTTTTAGGAAATTTTCTACCGAACCTGAGATGTTTTCTTTCAATGTCCCAATACATGAAATGATAGGCCCCCATGGTTGCTGTCTTTGTGGATCTTGGGGAGCATATAGAAGCAGCCCATCCTGGGATGAGTAGTTTTACATGTTTCTGGATCAGAAACTTATTGATCATGTCCATAAGTTGTTTTATATAGGCCTCTATGGGGTCACTTTCATGTTTGGAGTAATGGATGGGTTTGGACAGCTGCTGTTTACTTCCTGGATATGTTCGTTATGACTGTTGCTCCCTCTTTGTCAGCAGGTTTTATTATTATGTCCTGATTTCTTTTTCCTAAAGTAATAGCCGTCATTGCGTGAACACGCACAGATTCACTATTAATAACAGCAGAACAGATCTCCCAGTGGCCATATATTTCTCCAGAGAAAACCACTCTATTGAAGATTTGCGGGTTGTAGTTTTTAATGGGTCATTTTAAGACAGAAAGGAAGGAATGGGAATGTAAGCTAATGCAAAAATTTCACACATTGCACTATTGCCTTAATATCCAAGTCAGTTTCATGTCACACTATGTGTGAACTGTGGAGGTCACAAATCAATACCTGAAAGCAAACAGATAACACCAAGAGTTAATGATCCTCCTGTCACGCCTCACAAACTTGCAGATTTTTTATTTCTGACCTGTTGTAAAGAACTTATCTGCTTATATTGCATTTTGTTATTTCAAGATCCTTTGAAGGTCCATGTCTTTTGTGTATAAAAACTCTGTGAATGTTCAGTTTCTTGTATAATATCAGGCTTGAAGAAGAGAGCTAGTACTCTCGAAAGTTTACGATCAAATATACACAGCCTCTAAAAGGTAATGTCCGAGTTCTTCACTTTTCTACTGCTTTTTTTTTTTTTAAACAGAAATTTTATTGAGTTATGTAACAAATTTACAACCAAAACGGGAAAAAAGAATGTGCCAAACATGGTCACCAGTAAACGTAGCCAAGGGGCGTTACAGTAAGTAGGTAAAACCACAGAGCACGACAAGTAAATTACAATACAAATTTGCAATCTGGAATCTAGGTATTAGATATGGAGATAGATTAAAGGGATCTGTCCATATAGGTTTGAATATTCCTGGAACAAAAAGCTTTGGCTTTGAAGGCAGAGCTCAAAGAAAGAGAAATGGGCCCTCTAAATATTACCTTATTAAGTTGGCTTCCTGTAGTGCTTGGACTCCGTCCAACAGGACCATTTGATACGTTCTTTAGTCACCAAGTGGGGTGGGATAACCAAGGATGTCTGCACTAAACTGGACATTTAACCCCTTCCCAACATTGGGCGTATCCATCCCCCTAGGGGGAAGTGACTTTCCGCAAATGGCGTATGCTACGCCCTGGCGATCGCCCGGGCTTGCGGCACCCGGGCGCGATCGCACATGGAACCAGCTTAAAATTACCGCGACTTCAGTCCCATCCCCCCCCGCCGGAGTGAGCCCGGCCGGGGTGAAAAAACGCATCATTACCGCAGCCTGTCATGGCTGCAAAAGAAGCCGCGGGCGGAGGAGTAGCTCCCCCTGCCTACGTTTGGCGAGGCAAGCGGCAGGATGCCGCTCCCCCTGTCTCCCCCCGGGACTCCCCGGATGCTTTTGAAAGCATCCGGGGACCCCTGGTGACGTCCCAGCCACAATGAAATGGGGAAGGGTTCAGTAGTTCCCATGGCGACCATGCACGGGTAACCTTTCACAGATCGCCTCTTCAAACACAATTTAACGATTGTTTTCCCCCAGTGGGATTTGCTGTTACAAATCCCACGGGGGAAAAAGAAAAAAAAATTTAAAAAATTAAAAAAAAGTAAAAAAGGTAAAACACAAAAACAAAAAAAAAAATTTAAAACAGTACACTCCCCTTTTCCCCTTTACAAACCCAATCACCCCAAAAAAGATAAAAAAATAAAGTCCCCTATTTGGGGTATCGCCGTGTGTTAACCCCCATATAAATCTGTCACATTAATTTAAACCCCCAAAAGGTGAACCCTAAAAAAAAAAAAAAAAAACAGTCACAGAATTGAATTTTTGTACATCCTCAGCAATAAAAGGGAATAAAAGCGATCAAAATCAATAAACCCCAAAATTTTGTAACCAATTAAAAGTCAGTTCATCCCGAAAAAAAAAAAAGTCCTTAAACTCTCTGAAAAAAACGGAAAAAAAAAAAAGTTATGGTCTCAGAAGACAGCGATGCATAAATATTTTTAACACAATAAAAACTTTTTTTTTTTTAAAGTGCGTCAATATAAAAAAACTAATAAAAGGGTATCCCGTAATTGTTTTGACCAAAGGGGGAAAAAGCAATTTGGTCATGGATATGCAGGGAAGCACTGGAAAAAAAAAAAAATAAAATACAAACTAGGATTCATTTTTTTCTTCACCCGCCCTTCCAAAAAAGGGATTTAAAACTGATCAAAAAGTTTTTCCCCCAAAAAAATGATCCCAAATAAAAAGTCAACCACCCCGCAAAAAACAACCCCTACACAGCCCCTTAACAAAAAAAATAAAAAAGTTATGGCTCCAGACTTTGGCATGCAAAAACTTTTTTTCCTTTTTGAAAAAAAGTTTTTTTTATTGTGTAAAAGCAGTAAAACAAAAAAAAAAAAAAATACAAAATTTGGGTAGCGCTGTAATCAAAACGACCCCCGAAAAAGGGCTCAGAAAAGGACAACATAAAAACGCTATTTTTTATAACCTATTTCTATTGTGTAAAAGTAAAAAAACATAAAAAACTATTAAAAAACTAATCATTGCAATTGTGACCCCCATAGTAAAGATTCCTGTTATTTTTCTGCACAGCGAACGTTTAAAATTGAAGCCCAAAAAACAATGGTGGGGAAAGCTTTTCCCCCCCATTTTCATAGCCCATGCAAAAAAAAAAAAATTTGAAAACCTGTGCACCCTAAAAGCACAATACCCCAGATGAGATCTAGAGGCGTGCTGAATCCAAAAGGGGGCGGTTCGGGGAAAGGGTTTTACCCGTTTTGGTATTTGGGGGGTTTGTAAAAAACAATGGGCCCACCAAAAACTGCGTTCCAAAAGCCAATAACACTCCCTCCCTTATACGCCCCCGCCATGCGCCCAAACGCAGTTTACCCCCCAAATGTAGGGTATTGCCAACTTGAAAAAATTGCGTAACAAATTTTGGGTCCTTTTGTACCGGATGCCTTGTAAAAATTAAAAAATTTTCAGCTAAAAAATTTCAAATTTTTGGAAAAAAAATTTTTTTTTTCATTTTCACAGCCTAACGAAAAAAAAAAAAAAAATTTTTTGAACACCGTGGGGGGCGATATACACTACACCCCCGGAAAATTCCTTAAGGGGTAAGTTTTCCCAAAATGGGGGTCTTTTTAGGGGCATTTATTAATTTTAGCCCTTAGGGTGTCCGCAAACCTAAATGGCCCCTAAATAAAATATAATGAAAATGAGACCCCCAATCCAGTAGGTGCTCCTCCATTCTGGGGGGTTTTGGGTTTTACCCAAAAAGTGCACTGGGGCCCCATATGGGAATCTCTGAAAACCCAGAATCTGGGGAAAACAAATTAATTGCATTTCCCCGATCACTTTACCGATTTTGTGAATAATGTATAAAAATGAAAACTGCAAAAAAAATGAAATTTTTTAAATTTCACTTCCACTTTGCTTTTAAATTTCCCGTGAAACACCTAAAGAGTTAATAAACTTCCCCAAATCTGTTTGAATACTTTAAGGGGTTTAGTTTTTAGGGTATCTAACATACAGGCCAATCAAAACACTTGAACTGATGGTCCCTAAAAAAATGTATATTTCAAATTTTCTTGAAAATGGAAATTTACTAAAATTTTTAACCCCTAAAATCATAAATAAAAAAAGACATTTAAAAAAAAGATGCCAAACCCACAGTAACTAGGGTTAGCTTTTTTAAACATTTTGAGTGGAAAAAAACTATCTGTCTTACATGCAGAAATTTTTTAAGTTTAAAAATTTGGGAAATTTTTAAATTTTTTACGATTTTTGGATATTTTTTTACAATAAACAAGCATTTTTGGACCAAAATTTCTTACTATCTTAAAAACAATGTTCCGAAAAACAATCTTGAATCTTGGATGGTTAAAGTGCAAAAGTTATTCTCACATAAAAATGCACTGAAGATTTCAAAAATGGGGTCTGCAGAGAGGCCAAAAATGGCTCCGACGGTAAGGGGGTAAAAATGGACTACTTCTGTATATCAAAAAGGAGGGGGAATTTCCAATACCGCGCAATCACCATCCTTGCTGCTACAGATTTGGAAAAATAGTGTGGTATGAAGGAGGGAATCCCGATAAATGTCCAAAATTGCCAGCTCAGGGGTTAGGAGAATAGAATAACCAAGAACCTCTGACAATAGTTTTCCCACTTGCTGGCAAAAGATTTTGGTTGTTGGACAATCCCACCACATATGTATTAGGGAGAATTGCTCCACAGTTTCTCCAGCAAAATTTGGAGTAGGGGTCGACATATGGGAGATTCTGTTGGGTGTGAGATACCATCTAAGATGTAGTTTTATGGATAGCTCCACATGATTAACACAGCGAGAAAGGAGGAGTGGAATCCGGGAAGCCTCAATCCAGCTATCAACAGAAAAAGTGCACCCCAATTCTTTTTCCCACAAGGGCATATTAGGTTAGGTTTTTAATTTACCCCCGGTATGGTAGCATAACTGCAGAGAAGCCTTTCCAAAGCCCTTTTTGCAGGTTTAAAAAAATTGTGTAGAGGAGTAAAGTAAGGAAAGGGGTTGGGCCATCTCAAAATTTTTGGGTGAATTCTAATCTGCAAGTAGCCTAAAAATTGATTTTGAGGGCTCATATCTTTTTAGATCTGTAAAAGGGTTTAAAAGGCATTCCCTTCAAATAATTGACCAGATTCCCAAATCCCCCCTTTCCAACAAATGGTAAAAGGGAAAATGGGGAACTACGGAGTAAGGACCTGCAGAGGACATGAACGTTGATCTATCCACTCTCTATTATATGGAACAACGTATTTGGACCAGGCTATTGCCATGTGGCATAAAGTTGGGGGGGTCCCAATTTGGCATTCTGGAATCTAATAAAGCAGAAATCAATATATCCTTGATCCTGAACGGGGCTGTATGCTGCATCTCCATAATGGCCCAATGATTAGCCTCTGGACTATTCCATAAAAATTGAATGGGTTCTAAGATTGCTGTGATATTATAGTGTAGAAGAAATGGGACGGAAAGTCTACCTAATTTACTATGCCTTTATAGGTATTGTTTCTTAAACTGAGGTTTTTTAGCTCCCCAAATAAATCTCAAAAGTCGAGATTGTAACTCGCCTAGTAATTTTGCGGGAAAAAGGAAAGGTAAGGAGAGAGCCACATATAAAAACCTGGGTAGAAATAGCATTTTTGTGAGGTTTATTTTTGTAATCCAGGAAATAGGTAGTTGTTGTAACCTATGGATCTCTAAATTAATAGAGGAGGTTAAACCTTTCAAATTGACATCTATAGTTTGTTGTATGCTAGAGAACAGCTTAACTCCTAAATATGTGATGTGTGTGTTAGCCCATACAAAGTTGAAATGTTTTAATTGGGTTAGTATTTCTTTCTGTCAGTTTATTGTTAACAGGGTTGATTTGTTTGCATTTAGTTTATAATATGACACTTGTGAGTATCGTTCAATAAGGTCCAGCAATGCTGGGATAGAAGTTAAAGGATTTGTGCAAAAAAAATTAAGATGTCGTCCGCGTATAAACTGACTTTTTGGTTTACATCATAAATCGGAACTCCAGAGTTTGTAGGCGACGTTCTGATCATATGTGCCAGGGGCTCGACACATAGGTCATAGATTAATGGGGATAGAGGGCACCCCTAACGAGTTCCATTGGAAATGGAAAAGGAATTAGAGAGAAAGCCCGAAGTCAGTACTCTCGCCGATGGGGAAGTGTATAAAGACATGATAGCCTGCAGGATATTACCAGTAAACCCATATTTCAACAGTAAATCTTTCATATACACCCAGTTGATTCTGTCGAATGCTTTTTCCCCATCTAGTAAGAGAAGTGACACCGGGATGCGTTCTTTGTTAACAAAATGCAAAATATCAATAACCCTTCGTATCCCATCCCTGGCTTGTCTTCCCTGGATAAAACCCACTTGGTCCTTATTTACTAGTGAGGGTAAAATTTATTGTAATCTATTGGCGATAATCTTGGAGAATAACTTGATGTTGCAGTTAAGTAGGGAGATAGGCCTTTAATTGGTCACCATATCTGGAGATTTCCCAGGTTTGGGGATAGTGATAATTGTAGCTCCTAACATTTCTACAGGGGGGTTACCGCTTGTTATAATGTGTTCAAAGATGTTTAACCCCTTAACGACCTTAGATGTATCCATACGTCCAGGTCTTTTGGGGGTTCACGCACCTGGACGTATGGATACGTCGTGAGAATTTCCCCCAATTAAAACAAATTGGCCGATCGGGGGGTTCAGTTTATTAATGACTCCCCCTTTTGGGGGACCCCCTGTAAGGGGGGGGGGGGGTTAACCCTTAATTTCCGATGACCGCAAAACTGGGACGCAG